>QNGE01001200.1:0-103357 GCA_008508345.1 Paragonimus westermani
TGTGCCATCCTAGTAGTCTGCGTCGTTCAATTTTGGGTAACCACTGTTAATTTTCAACGTATCTTATTCCTGTCAAATGTGCACATGCTCCGACAAATCCAATCCCACTTGATTAAAAATCTCGAGCAAGTTCACACATGCACACTGTCAACGGCTGATCGTCACACTGTTCTGAGGTGAATATGCGGATACGCTGGCACTGGTAATTAGTCTAGTCGCAACTGACGCAAAAGTTTGGATGTGAATCATATACATTTACAAAAACCATGTCAGTCACACAGCACCATTTTGAATATTGAGGACCCACAGATGGCATGAGAAACGGTGGGGGCTAGTTTGCTGGCCACTCTTGTGTGTCATTCTGCTAACGGTCGTGTCGTCTGGTTTGAACATGCACCGACCGCTCTGTTCGGTCGAACCGCAGACCCTCCGACGAAGCTTGTACGATGCTCCACTTGATCAAAGTTCGGTCGGCTTTGCTGAGCCCATCGATCATCGCCTGCGTGTTTTGAAAGAAAAATACTGGTCCTGGGCCATAGTGTGAACGCGTGTTCAGACGGCCCAAGCCAACGTGCTTACCAATCAATTGGTCCGGTCTTCGCGACAGAAAACGCCATTCCGGTCTTGCCAAAATCCGGATGAGAATTTCATGCCCGGACGGCTTGGGGTGTGTGCATGCGTAATCGTGCAGGGCCAAAACGCGGTTTTACCATAAAGGGAGATGACAATCGAAACGCACTGTATGAACCGTGTTGTTCAGTTCCAACTTCTGCTGTCTCCCGCCATAGCAAATTATGTGGTCCTGTCTAGTTCTTAGCGCCGAAGGACTCAGGATTGGTGACATCCTCTTCCGGCTTAGCCTGTCACGGCGAGCGAAGCCAATGGACGTTTGTGTACAAGTGGCTTACGCCGAACCATTTGCCGTTCCGCTCGGATACACCTTGTTGAATATGGGGCGCAATGCTTATAACCGGTCGTGTGCGTGGTTGTGGGCCATCACAGTCCAGAAGCCAAAGCTTGTTAGCTTGGGAAAAATTTATTTCAAATATAAGATAACAGTTTCAATATAGGAGCACATCGTAGTGCACTTTAGGTCAAAGTAAACTGAGGAACCAAACCAAACATTCATCGCACAATGTCCAAGAACAGCTGGAGAAAAATGCAACAAACGATCGTAACCTAAGATATCCGCACCAAATTCAGTACGAATGAAGTCAAACAGTTATTGACAAATAGATTGAGAACAACATAACGTTATGAGCGAGTTTAATACTCTACGTTTCCTTCGTTAATGTGATTTCGAATACAACACTTCTGAGGAAGGTCAACCGAGGTGGCTGAAACGTAGAGTAATACAACTTGCTCGTAACATTGCGTTGTTCCCAATCTATTTACCAACCCCATCGTCACCTAGGTTTTTGAAAGGGGGGCGTGTGGTTTACCAGATGGCAGGAGTCAGCGGTCACTGAAATTGGAGATGTGAAGTACTCAGTTGATCCAACGCGCTCAGCGTCCTTTCGTTGCTAGTACATTGTGGTTAGACATACGATCTGCCAGTCTAAACTGCTGTCTCACTTGCGGTCTATGTCACCCACAGTTCATTTCCGCATTGTGCGCTTGAATTCACGGTCACGCAGCTGTCGCTCATTGTACCGTCGGACGCCCGTCCGAATGGTCCTCCTTCAGACGATCCAGTTCAAAGGTGCATCCACTCATGAACCAAGGTGGATATTACGAAGTGAAAGGCTTATGTGAATAACATCCTTGCATCTCAGTTTTGGGTCACCAATATTTCTGTTACCTGATTTTACTTACCCGTACAACAGCTTCTTCGGAATCCATCCGTCCCCCGTCCCACAGACGTGTTCTAGCCAACAAAACAGTTTGAACATCAGAGTGTCTTCAGCCCGTCCGTGTCCGCCCGCTGACTTACTTGAGTGTTCGAAGCCATGTCCGACCATCGAATTCATAACGTGCGCTCTAAACATTGCACGTGGAAACGGCTGAACTACCTCATATTACCCTGACACAATATCCCAGTTTCACTGCCACACACAGGTGTAGACAGCATCATTGAGCAGCAGACAAACTGTCTGTTTCTCACTTTAAAACCGTGCTTTTTTCCAGACGTGTTTTCGAAGACGTTCGAAAACAGCGCTAGCTTTCGCCACACGGTCTCACAACCCGCGGTCAATCGGGTGCTCCGCTGACAGACAATTACTCAAGTAGCAGAAATCTGTGCATCTATCCGCAATGCCCCTTTTATGCCGACTGCAGCTGCGGGAACAGTACCTCCTCCAGGAGAATGTCGAAGGGAAGGAATTGTGTTTCCTGTGTTGCCATTCGTACCAAAGTTGTACCCAGCCCTTGAACTTACATCTAGACGTGTACAGATACTGAACTACCGTCTACAGACAACAGCAGGCACATGACCGAATTATGTAGGCAACTTGGGGAAACTAAACACTGAATATTCAGCAGATGGCCATGTGTGTAGTATTCAACCTTAAACACCATCCCATGGGTTTCTGAAGAGCAGCTGTTAGTAGTGCTGTCAAATATGAAATAAACAGGGCCGGGTTTAGGACAAAACCCTACTTCATTCCAGAGACAAGTTCGAATGCACCATCAGATTATCTGGACGGTCTCATTCGAGCTGTTTCACTATGTTGCTCAGTTTACCAGGGCACCCTCATCTTCAACTAACTATCCAAACTTGCTTCCCTTATCTTGTGAAGGACGTTACCCACATTGAGGAGGTGCAACGCAGAGCTGAAAAACGGGTTACGACGCTACGTTCCCTACCTTATCCATGTAGGCTGTGTAAACAGGGTTAGTTTTCAGTGCACCACCGGGATATCAGCGGAAACTTGATTTCATTGTATAGGATTCTCTATACGCCCCAGAATCCTTTTGGAAAGTACTTGTGACCAGCGAAAATAACCACCTTAGTGGTAACTCACTGAAGTTACAAAATCAATTCAGCCGCCTAACCTGTAGAAAGAACCCGTATGATGTATGAGTGTGCTCTATCTGAAACAACCTACTACAGTCTGTTGTGACTGCCTCATCGGTAGTTGGATCCAAGTCCATACTTGGTACACGTATTCAGGACACCAAAACGAACATTCAGAGGACCTGATCATCAGGACGATCGAGATGGAACGCAGATACTCTCGACCTCCCACTGTTGACGCTAACCAGCTGTTGTAGGTTGTAATGCGATCTTTGCGTGCTTGCTGGACAATGGTTAGGCTTTTGTTATCCTGTTTATCCTCTGATTTTCCGTTTTTGCAGATGTCCTGTTGCTGGCATTATGCAGCTACAAAAATCTTTCGATTTACATCATCCTTCCAAACCGTCCAACACGGATTCAGATGCACACAAGCATTTTCAACCTTCTCTGATCTGTAAATTTCCTATGAATCAGATACTAGTCTACATAACTGCACCTTCTCCTTCATACCTTCGTGCAATATTTTAATTGAGTTAACGCACTTACCCCGGACGTCCAAACTTAACAAGTACCATCCACAATGTCTCATGATTCGCGAAATCAAACGCGTTAATGAAATCCATAAATAGGACACGCAAAAATCGGCTGGATTCACAGCGCTTCTATTGGAGCTGCTTCTCAGGCATGTTCATCTCCAATGTTTCTGTATTGAATCCAGTAAACACGATTCTTGTGAGATCCTTTCCAACATAGTTCAACAGACGGATGCTCTGGTAACTGCCTGTGCTTTGCTTGCTCTCCTTAACCCCGCACACCGAAAAAAACGAAAGCTTTTGAAACCTTGTTTTCTTTTCCCAAATTAATTGAACCAGCTGTAGCATAGCACGTTCCAAAGCCGGAGTATCATGCTTTAAAGTTCCTTTGACAACCGTTTTGTCACCAGCCGTCTTTCCGGTTTAGAATTGTCCAATAATCCTATGCGGATCTGTAAGGTCCGGAACGAATGTAATTTACCTCCTAATGTCTTGCTTTGATAGATTTATTTTCAGCCGTAAACTCAGTCATAGCACCTCAGTTCATTAAAACACCGAAATATTTGCTCCAGATCATCATGCTATCTTCCGGACATCACAGTCCCCGTCTGTTAACACTTTATTTGACTCCGTTGGTAGAGCAAAACATCGTGGTCTATGTAGTCTTGAAGCAAATCAACTCACCTTTTCCGCTAGTCGTCCCTGATTGCGTAGAACCATCCTGTGAGTTGACAGCGAGTGCTGCTTAATGTCTCCTTCATATCCACATTACCACAGTCAGGCCTTCATCGCTGACCGACTAATTTACAACAAACTAGCTTGTACCCATGGCTAAATGACTTGGTCCTGATCGCCTAATGATTCCTGCTGCATTCAGCCTAACACATCAGTCGCGCGACAACTATTCTGATAGTGTTGTGTTGTCACTCGCGTTCGTAATCAACCAGATGATGGTGACCGAGTCGTGGATGAGTGCTAATCCTGATATCGTTAGCAGTCACTTGGAAATGAGTGCTCGTCGTAGTCAGCTCGCTGGTGGCGCGTGAGTGGAGGAAACGGTCGCTGTTCACATTGACTGTGTTTACGCNCTTGGTCCTGATCGCCTAATGATTCCTGCTGCATTCAGCCTAACACATCAGTCGCGCGACAACTATTCTGATAGTGTTGTGTTGTCACTCGCGTTCGTAATCAACCAGATGATGGTGACCGAGTCGTGGATGAGTGCTAATCCTGATATCGTTAGCAGTCACTTGGAAATGAGTGCTCGTCGTAGTCAGCTCGCTGGTGGCGCGTGAGTGGAGGAAACGGTCGCTGTTCACATTGACTGTGTTTACGCCGGGAGGTCCGAGGACTTTGTTTCAAGTGAATTGTGGTGGAGAGTTGATTATAGCACTTGTCCTTTGTATCCTATTTAGATCACAACACGGAGAAAAGTGACAGATACGTTTCGACCGAATGACAGATATTTGGGCATGATTCGCTGTCCGACACAGTGCGGTTCGCTTATCATCAAGCATTTGATGCGGTCAGTTACTGCGAAACAGCAGACAACATGATCTTTGATACCGTCTGTGTTACATGTGTGAAACCACATGAAACCACGCCTATTTTCCGGAGATAACGATAGTCAGTCACTTTCATAATATTTAGGCTGTAATATCAGTGCCACGACTGCCTAGTTTCATCGAATTCAGTGAGGTCAGGCTTATGAGACGTCCGCTGATTCATCGAAAAAACAGAGCAAAAAAGTGTAAGTTCCTTCGAACAAAATCTTGCGTCCAATGGTACACGCGCGGTTAACTCAAGAGTCCCGCAGAGAAGTTCTAACTCAGAAGCTTGATCTGCGGGACAAAAGAAGGCGAGTTTATTCAGGATAACCCACGCTTAACCCCTGAGTCAGAATCCAAAACTGCAAAACAGTAGGATCTTGAATTTTCGTGGAAATTCTCATCTGGAGCCATTGACTCAAGAGTCTGAACTGCATGATTGTGACGTGTTGAACCATCCAGGGAGCACAGTGAGTAGGATGTTGAAGTCTTCTTCCTACTAATGCGGTGCACAGTAGATGTGTCCGAATTGATCTCACGCTTCCGAGGGTACGGTGAGTTTTCAACACCACGGGATAATACGTCCGTGTTCACGTTCGACCGTTTGGTGATTGGAGTGATCTTTGTTCGAGGTCACATGTTCTAACACTCTTCCTCCTCCCTATGCAGATGACAGCAACGAGTCGATTATAAAATAATTATGTTGTGTATGCACTGCATCGCACCTCACTACCCAAACACTTTTGTACAGTCAACAACTGGATATACAACACTGTGAGCATAGCTGTCTTTTTGACTGACTGTTTCATTTCGGTCTATCCAACATCGTTAAAACTGGAAGGACCGGAGCTCCAGTCAGCATGGCCCTCGAAGCACCAAAGCACGCCAGCTTGATCACTACACCAACGCAACAGTAGAAGTCAAACGGTAGCACACACATATGGTATTCATTTCATGACAGTTCTTTTGATGAGTGTGGCGGTTGGGAAAAGAATTTATCGAAGGCGTGACTTCGCCCGAAAACATTATTTCTCAGTAATCCCTTGTCATATTCTGTCGTAATGAATCAGCATTTTTCTCATACAAATCGACTGCACAACAAATCTCTGGGTTCGGTTCCCGTAGCTTCTCGTCATCGTCCAACTGGCACTGTTATAACGAGTTAGCACAATCCAAATAGGAACAGCAGACCCTTGAGTTTATCAAGCCGAAATGATTTTCGTTACAAGCATGCGCTCGGAATGAACACATAAATTATTGTGCCCGGACGCCCAGGCCACACAACCGATTTCGGTGTCAGTGGACCTCAACGGACGGAACAGAGGACAAAATGAACTTTCCAACCCTTGTTGCTACGAGTCGAGCTCGGTCACTAGCCTGCAACTATCGGGTTGGACATTCGAGAACAACTGTTGTGTATTCACCTGTATGAATTGTCGAATGGACGGAAGCAAGTATCATTTTATCCACCACACTTGCGCGCACGTAGTGTTACTATCGTGAGTGTTTGGAATGATACTCGATCATCATGGCATCCGACGTATTGCCACTTCGATCATCCCGCCTAATTCCCAGACATCACTGTCTTGTCCTCTCCGCTCACCCTTAGTATCTTCAAAATTAGGACGCGTATAGCATTGTTGGGAACCTGGCCATTCAAGCAGCACTGTATCCACCTCCATGTTATACCAGTTTAATGATGGCTACGGTTGTTCGGGCGACCGAACACGAGATAGAAGCTGTATTTATACGTGTGATTCAATCACGTCTATCGGTTAGCTGACAGAGTAAGCCGTTGGAAGTAATCGGTGTGAGATCGCCTGATTTGGGACTATGTGATGGGGTGATTTTCGATGTGGACTAGTTATTCAACTGACCCCAACACAGCTGCAAAATCTGTGGTCGTCCCGAACTCCGTCGTAACGATGTGCCGATTGTGTTTGCACTATTGTATGGTGTGTGACAAGACAAACCCAAAAACTGAATACCTGATCACAAACAAAACTGAGGACCACCTACTTGTGGAGATGAAATGTTTAGGTCTACGCTGTTAACGGTTAATTACTTGTGGATTCGATGGTCGAACGACGTGTGTAACATCTGAAACGTGACAATGCACACTAACTGGTTGACTGGTCGATTGGTTCACCGGATTGATGTGTGTGTGAGAGAGTGAGAGAGAGAGAGAGATCAGAAAGATGTATATCACTTACCAAGGCAATTCTCCGAACAAATGGAATGCATACACATTATGTAGTCATGCCAGTTCTTTCTCGCATGCCCTTCAAGTGTATGCACATGTTCTAATTGTTGGTCGATGAAGGGCAGAGAGTGGACGCAGTGTTATGCATTGATCCAATCGATAGGCTTAGTTCTAAACCGAGAAAATGAAATCTATCTAATGATTGTTTTCTGTCCATCGGATAAGCGCGATGTCGACTAGTGCTGTTATTATTTGTGTGATCTATGACGAGCAAGGTAAACACGAGCACGTCGAGCACAAAATGGATGCATATATTACGAGACTTATTCACTATTTTCCTTATCGTTTCAATCTTGATCGAACACTGGTCGTTCGGTTTCGTGTAATTGATTGTATTTTGGTCAATATTTTTCGATTTTTCTTTTGTCATTTAACGTATTTTTCTGTGCGATCTTTGTTGTGTGCGATTCATTCTTCAGCGGTTACTCGGGTTACTCCCTGATATCTTTCTTTCTTTTGATGAACCAGCTCTGGCATTACTATTCCTGTTGCATTGTTTGCGTCAGTTTCGCGTCTGGTTAGCTGTAATTTTTCCCCGCATACGCGGTTAATTTTATTTCGTACTATCGGTTCCGTTCAGTTGAATATCTTTTTATATGTAGTGTTTTAAAGCGCGTGCGTTAAACAGATGTGCGTTTTTTTTTCAAATAAGGTTTCTTTTCCCGTTCACTCTAATCTGCGTGTGACAATAAAATTTGGGTTACGTTACATTGCGTGACGTCGGGGTTGAAGCTGCAGTGTGAGCTGTGCCCTTTATACTACTGAGTTACAAACCGGCTGCTCCTGTTCTACAAAGCTGAGTGTGAAACATTATATGTCGCCAGTTTGGTTGGAGTGGAGTTCTTTGTGATGGTGAAAGATTGTCACTACTCAGGTGCTAGTAATGACCAGTTTATACGACCGCGGTCAATACTGTAGCAGTGTACGGATGACTTAAAATGCGAATTTTTCGTTTGGGTCATTTACTGTGCTGTCTGGACGGTTTCGTGCAGATTGCTTTGTCACACTTAACGCCATATCGCGCCCTCAGGTTGAGCTTAATATCCGAGCTTGTTGTATTTATCTAGTGGAGAACACCATTCTCACTGGAAAGGCAAAACGAAGAGCTCAAAACTGTTACGATACCATAGTTCATTACCGTACCGACGTAAAAATAAGCTCATATTTGCTCGTTTTCGATTTTATACCTTCATTTCATTCACTCTACTCCACTGATCCATTTCACTTGATCCTCCTCGTCAGTGGTGCACTTCCAAAACAGGTGGAAGTGTTGTTCGCTTACTATCGCAGCCTACCTCTTTTGCATTATTAACATGAAAAGGCTTTATTAAAATGTCTTATTCGGTCCATTTTTTATAGGTCTTGAGGACGAAATTAATTGCAATTGATCTAGAAACTTACATCATAAGTCTCTTCTTGCCGACTCATCCAGTACTCAATCGGACCAACTTAGTAAATTGGAATGTGACAGTGTTATCTTGTCAAATCTACTGGAGTATCCGCTCGGTATCGGGTAAACTCATGCAACCTGCCAAGGTGTGAGGCTTCCAGTTCCCTCTACATTATACGTAAGTAGGATGTGTCGATCACCCCACAAGTGTGAACCCGGACACAAAAGGTGGAATTTGATCCAAAGCGCTTACCCAAAAAACAGGCCTAACTGAGCCGAATTAGCAAAATGCCGCAACACAGCGCTAACTACAGCCAAACTAGCTAGCGCGGGAGTGGAGAGTCGTTTCAGGTCAAACAGTTCGACCTCCTTGTATCAGTGTTTTGGTCACCGCGGTCCCCGGTCGATAGCACCTGACTGTTCATACACGTCTCTTTGAATGGCGTACATCGATGAGTGTAAATTGAGCAAGTAAGACTAAAGGATCGTGCTATCACAATAATATTTCCACAAAATGATAGACAATAAAAAGCTGCATTCATGAAATACGCAGATTTATCAGTTGCTAAGTGATTATTCCCATAGAATCTGAAACACGTCATGTTGCGTTTTTAGATTTGCCGCACCATTTGTGAACTCTGACGATGGGCGTCGCTTGACATGTTTGCGTTCTGTGACCTTGTAATTCAGGTGCGTCGTTCCACATCCTCCTAACGTGTCTTATTTGACCACTTGAGAAACTTCGTCACTAATACCTCCCGGGTGAGGGACAATGTGTTTAGTAGTTGATATTTTTGCAGCATCCTCGTAGTCAGCAAAATGCTGACAAAAGTAAACTTACCGACGTGCAATTTCTTTGTGGAGCAGTTCACCAGAAGACCTGAAGATGTGGCACCTGAGAGTCCTGTAAACAGAAGTCGGTGAAACGTGGCGCTCTTTATCCAGCTGAGTTGATCTGTTCCTAAGTCTTTATTGTTCTCACTGGGAGTTACTGAGGATAGAAACGCCACTGGCTTAGTTCTATGTTCATCAGGGTGATTTTCATCAACTACATTGAAGGATTTGGCGAATGTTAAAAGTGGCCTGTAAAACTTGTGCTTTGAGGAAGGTATCTGGCGCCTACGCCTTTCATTGAAAGGCCTGGAGATCACAGAGGCACACCGGGCACTTTCAAGTAGAAACACATCTGCTCGACTCTCATGCAATTTCACCTGCGCTCAGTTACTATAGTTTTGTGAGGTGACGTCTGAACCACATACTGTTACCCATCTGTCTATAAGGCGATTGCTTCTACTAGTTTGATGAGTTTAGTTGAGCAACAGCGTTGGTTCCGCCAAACACGTTTGCGGACCAACCACAAAAACCGATTGATCGATTTCAGCCTATAAGCGAAAGGAAGCGCAACAGCTCAACAAACCAGTCCGGATGCTATCCTGCAACCTTGGTCACCGTGACCCCCTGGTCTCGCGGATAAGTGTTTGGTCTACTACCTGCCACTTATTCACGGGTCGTGGGTTCGGGTCTCCGGTGTGCGTGATGCTTGTGGGACCCGACTAGGTCCAAGCAGGTGTCCACCGCTCCGCTAGTGGTCAATGGGACCAACTGTTTGCGATTGCT
Source organism: Paragonimus westermani (assembly GCA_008508345.1). Lineage (NCBI taxonomy): Eukaryota > Metazoa > Platyhelminthes > Trematoda > Plagiorchiida > Troglotrematidae > Paragonimus > Paragonimus westermani. Next base: position 10,307 of record QNGE01001200.1, read on the forward strand.
TCCATGTCCAGCAAGCCAAAGGAGCTGGTCGAAGCAAACAAGAAATCACCTGACCACATCGTAATCAGTAATCACCCAGACGTTATTACACCTGATCCACTTTAGTTTAATGGTCTGCCAACAAGCGATCAGATACCCAAGCCAAGTCACATGTGCGGACGGAAATCAATACGAGATCAGATATTAATGTTAGCATATCAAATGTGGTTAGAACAGATTAACCCAACATTAGTGACGCATTGTAGCGAGTGCAAGTATACGTCCAATTTAGACGACTGACGCGTTCATTTTCAGACAAAGAAAAATAACATCAGCTGGCTATTATTGCTTGCTTGGTCTACCTAGGTCTGTTGCCAGATATTTACTAACTTCATAGAAAAAAATCTGGACAAAATAGGGAGAGAAAAACTGTTGAAGTAACAATTGATATTAAACAGATGATACTGTGAATCTTCATTCTAGTATTATCACGTTATGAGTTAGACAGCTGTATGTCAAGCAGGCCGTTGAGACATTACAATTTCGGTGAAAAGGTTTCGTTTAGCTGGTTTGGATCACAAGAAGAGCTGATCAAACCAGTTTTCTACACGTCGTGATTGGGGTCAGTAACATACCACTGAAGCGATGAATCATTTAGTTCAATGTGGCTACATCCTATTATGCTGTTACAGTTGAGTGTCAGATCTCTCAATCGATGTCTAGCTTTTCATTTTCAAGCCGATTTGTAGCTCTGGGACCTAACGGAGCTTGACCAAACATTAAACGAAAGATATTTCCTTGCGGATAATGCCCTTCGATCAGAATGGCTATCTGGAATGAGCCACTCCAGTGGCGATTGCTAGCCATGCCCATATGAGACAGATCCTTTTTGGCAGAGTGTATTTGGTTACTATTAACAGTCAGCTAAACACAACAGCTTTGATGACCCACATTGTGGAACAAAGGTCCACATAAGAAAGTGAACGTTAAGACTGTGCATTTACGTACCTCGCTCAAAAGGCAACAATTATACCTTGCGAGTTTCGTGAAAATTGCAAGAATTTTCCGTACCAACAACTTGTGTTTTTCATACTCGTTTTCTGCATTCGTCTATTGTATCGCTGTCCCTTCTTCCCACGTTCGCTTATTGCAACCAAAAGTGGATGACTATGATCACTGGATCACGAACGATTTTTAGTATTCCGCTAACTATTGAACCGTATAGTGCACACAATTAACAATTCACTTGGTTTGTTAACACTTCATTTTTTATATTGATCATCTACGACAAGCGATCACGTGAGCATGACCCTGGTGAGCGGTATTGGTAAACAGCTGCAGCACGTCTGTGTACGATTGATCCGCACTGAACAGACACAGACCTCCAAGAAACACCAACGTGACTTCATCTAAACAACGCTATGATTATCAGACTCATCACTTTGTGGCATGCGTACAGCTAGGAATGTTGTTAGTGAAGAATTCCACTTAAGAAATACCTTTCATGCTCACCTCATACCATCAGCTTAGACTGGTTACCAACCTTTATCAAATTCGTTCATATAGTTTAATCGACGTTAATTTTGTCCAGTTGTACTTATTCAGACTGGTTATTTGGGAAACAGTCGACAGTATCAAGCTGAAGTGTTGAGACCACGCAACACATTTGTCTTCAGTGTGTCCGAGGCCTCTTGTCTAGTCTGATATCAGGAGCAGCTACAAGAACACGAAAAATGTAAACTGGCAAATACTTGTTTATAACAATCCATTGCATAACAGTGCCTTCCCTTTCTGGATATTCTAGTTATCCGAAAACCAGATTGCACGATAGGAGTATCCATTTACAGAAAGTCTACCTGGACAGGATAGTATATGCATTTGGAAAGCTTCTGTCCAGTGGAAAATAAGAGAAGCCTAGTTCGAACTCTATTTCACAGAGTGCGGAGGCTATGTGCAGAAGACAATCTACCAAAAGGGTTAATCACATTCACAGGTACGTTGCAGGCCACCAGGTATCCCTAGCGATTTACCAAGAAATGTAACAGTGTCATTACACCATGGCTACAGGAAACAATGGTATTAGCAAAGATGATGTGCTTAGAACTCCCGTTTCAAAGTGACGACTAGTCAACAATGACAAAAAGACGTCTAGCAGCTGCTGCATCCAGACATCATCATCATCATCATAGACAGCAATACATCAGTGGTTCACACCAATGCTTAACTGCTACACAACCATGAAGAAAAAGCAAACCTTATATAGGAAAAGAGAGAAGGAAAACAGAAGGGGACGGGAAGGGACCTAACTACTGAAAATGACTACGTCCCTATTCAAACATTCAACATCAAGGTGCCTACACCTTACAAACGAACAACCGAGCTGCATCCAGACCCTATAACGCTATACAACTATGTATAATATAGCGAACCAGGGCCTTACCAGTCCCTTCGGCTACGAACAAGCAGCCTACGTCTGTCACTTCCCATTATTTAAACAAATACTCATGTGGTTGTAATATGAGCTACGTGAGGAGGACAAACCGACAGCTAGCTTCTCGTACCAAGGAACATGTTCACAAGTGGCTGGAAGCACAACTAGAAATACCGGGGGCGTGCATAGATGCCGACGGATGGCACGCAGTGTCATCACTAGCGTTTGCGGCGCATTCTCTGTGATTTTTCAAAGCCACCGAAAACGCATCCTCCAATCTGCAGAGGCTTTGCGTATCAAAAGTCAGAATCTCCCCGTGTGTTCAAAAACAATTTATGTTGACGTTGCGGCTGCCCTGGTAGTCAGCATCCCCATATTTTTAATCTTCACTTCTGTGTCTGTCTGTTTAATCCCTTAAACCATGACTTCGTTCTATGGAACCTTATCTTAATGTTTAAAATTCGCTACATGTCCATGTGTGATCGGAATGTACGGAATGTTACTCCTAAGGACATCAAATGATTCACGTCTTCCCATCGCCTTATTCAAATTCATATTCCTCTTTCATCAGCCATTAAACAATTTCATTGCTGGTATATGCTACTGCCTCTTATGTACTTAAACTTGACTGTAGCTAAGTAATCCCTATGACTTCAGCGATTAATTCATTTATTTGTGAATAGGTGATGAAATAAAAACCAACCTGTTTTGTGTTTTCCTGCTGTCCTGAACCCGGAGTTTAAACAATGAAACGGCCACGATTTTTCACTGCCTAAAGCGACTAAAATTGACCGTTTTGTTAACCTTCACCTAGCTAAAGTTTCTGGTGAGAGGGTTGGTTACTGTCCAGTTGAACATAACCCACGTGTGATCGCAGTTGTGCTCCCACAGACATTTCAGTCGGCCCCTTTTGAAAAGAAGCACTAGACTCCAGTTTCGTCCTTGTTAGAGCTCGTCAGTAATAAACATGTACCAAAGCCGGGACTAGAAGTCCGATCACGCGCTCGTGAAACGACCGCGTTAACCACAGCACTACTGGCTTCACACAATACGCAGCGAAATTATCATGTGCAAACGGTCACTGACATCCGCTTGTGGGTGATGATCAGGTTGTTCGATCGTCTCGATAGGAGACACAGTTGATTCCATTTATTCTTCTTTCGAAATGATGGCGTAACGAGGCAGTTGAACTTTATTTAGGTGGAGGAACTTACAATCATGTCAGTGGGTTGTTGGTTCTCATGCAATGAAATAGATTAATCTTGACATTGGTCGGGAATCAGAAATGTATGTCAAGTTAAAGACCAGTGGAAAATAGTGCTTAAAGCACGATGCAATTTGTAATCCGGCTGTATGTGGTTAGGCACGGTAACCCTGGTCCCGATTTTTGTGCTTTTCGTTTGGATTGGCGTGGGCAACCGTGTACAATGAACCAGGACGTTTGTTAGGGCGTGAGTATTCTTCTGTGATTTGGCCATGCGTTGACCTTTCGTTTTAACTAGCTGAATATTCATTTCTGGTTTCCGCTTGGTTCCGCGGACTCACAAGCTAAGTTTACACAGCTGAACTGATCATCGGTCATTCCACGGAGCTTGAAGTACTCTCACTCCTAGCTCACGACTCATGTGCAGACAAGGAAGTCATTGGTGCGATTGCTTACCAATATTTAGCCTTGGTATTGAGCAAGAAACAACGAGGACTTCCTTTAAAACAAAATAAATAAAGACCGATGAACTGTACAACTGAACCTAGCAGAAACTTATTTTTGAGTGACAGTTGCTGAGTTTTTCAATGGGTTCCTCATCACCACCGCGAAAAAGAAATCTTCCAGTGCGAATGGTATAAAGCCAGCTCCTGCATTATTCCAGCAGGTGGGAAATACAATACGGGCGGACATCCCAGTCGCTATAGCTCACTTTAATGACATCAGCATCCTGGGTCTCGACCCAGGCGATCGTGTACAAAAAGTTCACCGCAGTTCTTGCCTCGGCTGAGAACCACTGGCTCCACTTGGGGGCGGTTAAATGTAACCTCCTCATGTAAAGCCTCAACTACACTGGGTTTATCTTCCACGGGGACGGTTGACGATCAGACCGGGAGGGCACAGATTTACTTTAAAACAGGCCTCCTCCGTTCGGCAACTTTACACTGTACCAGGTTCTCGAGTTAGCAGACTATTACCGTTCATTTCTGCCTTAGATTCATGAAATCAGATTATCCCTTAATCTTCCACTTACAAAATATTTCAAATTCAATGATTGTGAATTTCAGCATGTTTTCAATCAGGTTAAAGGATGCTTAAAACGAATTTGTTCGGGACCTAATCTGGCCCACCGTTGGAAATGATAGTCGCATCAGAGGCTTCAAGTTACAATAAAAACGCTGTAATCCCCGACATATTCACAAATGACTCTAAGCAGGCCGTCTGTGTGCTGGTAAATCAGTCGCCTCGGCCGAGCAAACCACGGTCATAAGGGTGAGGAAGGTCTGTAAATCCACTTTTTGGTGAAGAACTTTCACGAACTACATTTCGTCCTTTTGATTGGTCGCATGCCATAACCTGGTATTTTTGAAACAGAGATGGGCACTCCAGTCTACACGACCAACCGTTCGCCACCCGGAATCACTGTCAGTTGTGAACTCTTGTGTCATGCACTGGAGGACGGTAAGTTTATAGGATCTTCGCAGTCGCGTGGTCGGGCCCTCGGGTGCCGACCAAATGTGCACTTATAGGAAAATTCTACTAGTGAAGTTGGCCAAATCACCAATCGAACGCGTTCGCCAGTCTTGACGAATGGTGCAGAAACCATGGTCTTACTCATATCCAAACTTGGCGGGATTCAGCGACAGACAGTCTTACGATAACATTCATCATACGGCCTAGGGAATTTCTGAAGGCGCACCCCGACAAGGAATTTGCCATTGTCCGCATACAGTCACCATTCGGCCATTTCGGGTGCGAGAGATTTTGATGACGCACCGTTTAGTTCAGTCACTTTTACCACATTTTGTGACTAGATCGGCCTCCTATACATTCAATCTCTACTGTACAATCAAAATCAGACGACCAAACAGGACGCTTTGTCCACGTCTTCAGATTTGTCATTCTGACCACAGATGGTGAGCTGACAGATGCAGGATATGATCCTGACAGTTTTGGTGCACGATCGTTCCACCCCGTTCCGAACACTACAGCAAGGAAATCGTCCGTGTGAGGCATATTTGGTGGAAAGCTGAAAACGCCACTGGATATCACAAGGGTGAAAACAAGTAGTGTTACCGACTGGAAGCAAAACAAAGGGGAAACAATGTGACCTGGGATCTGTAGCTCGACTCAAAACATTTGACACGAAGTAAATGATTTATGTTACTATCTATGGTCAGAGACAGCTGCTCTGACTACCAGAAATTATCCGGAGGGGTTGTGGTCGAGTTCTCACTATGATAAAGATAAGTCCATTGGTTCACGGACGCCACAGCAACCAGTACTGCAGATTCCATTATTTAACCGACCATGAAAATGAATCTGTTGTTAGAAGTGGCTTACGCGGTTGAATCCGTGATTGAAGTTATAATACTAATGTATTTCTTCCTTTTAAGTAATAGGAATTGTTAGGGAGAACAACCATCAGATGTGTAAACATGTGCTGACCTCATCTCTCTCCTATACCATTGTGTCTGTACAAACCGTCTCAGACAAACCGTCAGATTACTCAGTTCCAGAGGATTTTGTTTATGCCGTTTCAGTATATGTTAGATACCATACTGCTTATAACTTCCGCGTGGTATTTCCACTTCTGGGAATCGATTAATTTCGTCATACTCATTATTGTGTTTTCGTGATAAACGAGCTATAGGACGGTAGTTGTAAATCACATTCGCGCTGAATTGAGTAGTTAGAAAATCTTGTCTTTTTCTGCCCTGACTCGTACATTTCCAGCTGAACTGGTGGATCCAACACTTCTCTATACCTCTTCTGTTGTCACAGATTTATAACCACTTTACCTTGGTTTCTCCCCCCCCCCAAGAAACACGTTTTGTGGAACTGGCGCGTTAGTTTTTACGCTAGTAACGTATAAGGTGGCGTTTTTCCAGTATGTTTTTATTAAATTTTTAAACGCACTTCTTTCAAACTTAGTCCCGGTGAGTTCAATTAGGTAAAATCGGTTGTTTGTGAGTTCCAATCAACTAACTGAATTAAAAGATAACACTGACAACGTTGTACTTGTCACCTGATCCTAGAGGCAGAGCGCTGTTGGTCACCCGGATTGAACGCAAGCTCATTCGGCTTGTCCTACCAACAATTCTTCCGGGTTTGTAGCCACACCCATTGCAGCCCGTAGAGCATATTTGGAAACTAAAATTCATTTGGTTTAGCAACATGGCAGTCGTTAACACATTCATTCAAGTAGGGAAGAGGGTGGTGAATGACTGGTGATTGTCTAAAGTTCAGATAACACTCCAAACGGGGCTCACCTCTAGGTTCACCGTTAGCTGAAGTTTTCATGAGTAAACTAGAGGCTAACCAATTGGATGCGGTCATCGACCAATTTGCATTTTACAAACGCTATGTTGATGATATTTTTTGCATCATCAACGAGAATGCTATCATGAACAGAGTGATGGCAGCTTTTAACTCCGCTCATAGCAGTGTTAAATTCACCAAGGAGTCAGAGAACAATGGTGAAATAATTTTTTTGGATGTTGGTATAGTAAGAAGAGAAGATGATTCAATCCGACGAACGGAGTACAGAAAACAGACTTGGAATGGCCAGTACATTCACTTCGACAGTTTTGTTCCGCTAAATCAAAAGCGAAACCTCATAAAATGCCTGACGGGTAGGGCGTTAAAGATCTGCACCTCTGACTCTTTACAAGCTGAGCTAGACTTTCTACAAGAAGTGTTCATGCAGAATGGCTACCCAATGCGCTTCATTCAGAAGGCGATGCAGGCGGTATGGTTGAAACTTAAGGCACCCTCCGTGAATAAGAAACTTGCGTTTATTAGTCTTCCATTCAAGGGAGATCCCATGGCCGAAGTTATCTCCAGAAAGCTAAGAAAGTCAATCGAAACAACCCACCTTGCAGCTCAATTGTGTGTCAGTTTCCGTTCAACACTCGTTGTCATGTCACAACTCAAAGACAAACTTCCATGTTTCAGAACCAATTATTATGTGTACTCATTTCTTTGCCCTTGTCGAGCATCATATATTGGTCGTACTATAAGGCGATTGTCGGACAGAGTGCATGAACACCATCCTGCGTGGTTGAACAGTGGTGTGATTAAAACAGTTTCAGGCGCGATCGTTGCTCACCAGACAGACTCCAATCATTCTGTCAGTAAGAAATATGCTTTTCGGATTCTCAAGTTGACCATCACTCACATTTGATCGCAGTGTTCGCATTCAGATAGACTTTCCAGCCAGCCTCTTTCGAAAAGAAGCACTAGACTCGAGTTTCGCTCTCATTAGAGCTCGTCAGTAGTGCATATCCTTGCCACGGCCGGGATTTGAACTCCGGACATTCCAATCATGAGGCAACCGTGTTAACCACTGCGCCATTGACCTCACATTAGGCACGACCGAATCATCAAATCTGAACGCTCAACCACTCTCGCTTGTGAGCAATGATCAGGTTGCTCGATCGTCTCGAGAGGAGACACAGTTACTGCCTGTTAACTCCAATCGATAACCCCGCGATTAGGACTTCTGAGACAGGTCGAGATCACTGAACTCATCAAACCTGCAAGGCGATATTTTAGATTACTGATGAGTGGCCGGAGTTCAAATCCCGGTCGTGGCAAGGATATGCACTACTGATGAGCTCTAATGAGAGTGAAACTCGAGTCTAGTGCTTCTTCTCGAAAGAGGCTGGCTGGAAAGTCTAGCTGAATGCGAACGCTGCGATCAAATGTGAGTGATGGTCAACTTGAAAATAAACCAAATCCCCGAATACTCATCAGCTTTTCGGGATTGTCTACCTAGTGCCAAGGTATCGATCAAAAATTGTGAGATTTCAAATGTTGACCGTTATCGAAGCTATCAGCATCCGATTGCGCAACCCTCTGTGCTCAGAAGAAGTTCGTGCGGAAACACAACCTCCCCTGGCCCACACTCAATCAAGCCCACTATTTGGAACAGTGATCACGTAACTGATAGCAAACACGTCGTCCTTAACTTATATTGACCATTTTTCTGATTCACACTAGTCACTGTTTTCATATTTATTGTGTTGTAATTAGCCTGATGATCAAACACAGAAAACAAGTCTTGTTCGCTATTCTGTCGTTCTCATTACTCCAACTTGTCCTGTTTTCACTCTGGTAAACACTGACCTAAAGGTGTAAAAACCTCTGCTGCGTTGACATTGCTTTCAATGGACAATAAAACTGCCCACCACCTTTGTTCGATTCCCGACTGAGACTAGTTGGCAAGCCCTATCTCAATTAGATTGCGTGACCGGCTATATACGATCTGTAATCGATCAGCTGCGGTACTGGAGTAAGTACCAATCCCGGTCACCGTATCGGTTTAGAATCAACCGACCGAACGTGGAGTGTGGTTTGTTTGGTCCAGTCGCCTTACTGAAACTCTAACAGTGTGTCAGATCAAACAGTTTGTAAGGCTGAATATACTATGAACGTAGTGGTTCGAATGACAGTGGATCCGATTCTCGTTTGCCTGTGCGTGGGCACCCAACAACTTCGGATGAAACTGGTGCGCAATAATCTGCCGAAGGTACTGCAGTGCGTAACTTGTTGGAAATACTGTACGGTTCGATTGTCTTTTGTTGAATACTCGCTGTTTGGTTTGATTGCTAAGTTTACGGGAATTCTGTGGAGGCAATTGAGCGAATGATGCCCGTATGGTCGTGCGAGGCCTAATGATTGGGGATTTCCAGACTTCCAATAAGGAGGTCTGTGTGGTCGAGCCTGCGAACATTATGAACAGCTTAATCAATGCTTGATCTTTCAGATATCTGCACCATTGGTAAGCCAATAGCATCAACAGAGCAATGACTATTTGATAAACGGTGTCTCTATGTAACATAAGTGATTTAAGTTTGAACCGATAGGTTATTGGATGCCCCAGCCACTTCGTGCTTACTCGTCATTCTCTAAACGTGCCAACGAAAAATGCTTTCAATTGGACATTTTAGGGTTAAAGCAGCATCAAGTTGCACGTCAGGAAGCAGACACTTAGGGTATCTTCAGCACTACCACTGATCGCTTTACAGCGTGCGGAAATTTGTCATCCGAATTTCTAACTGATGCAGAGCACTTAATTCGGATGTTTCTGAATATTTCTACACATTGTACCAAGTCTACACACAAAACCAAAATAGCCCAGTCCCTGAGTTCACATCCAAATAAGCAACACGAATAAGTGCTGTAAACAATTGATCGTTGAGGTCACCCTCAACGTTTACTCGGATTATCACAGTCACTCCGATTCGCAATACTCACACGTAGCTCGTATTCTTATTCTGAGATTGGTTACCAACACGGCTGTATTTAGTTATTCGTTGACAATCATTGCGGTTGTTCACCAGGATCTTCCAAATTACTTAGCATTGTGGCTCAAGCTAAAAGCGTTAATTGTTCTTCCTATCAATGACCAGATGTATACATGATCTCCATTAGTGCACCAGATCGAGGGTAATGTAGTCGACAAGTGTGTGTGTGTGCTCCACCCTCGCCCACTCACAATTTAGAACACCTTTTCTGAAGAACAGCCGAAATGTAGCCCCAACAGGCATCGAACTAAAAGAACGCGGCAGCGTTTGGAAATAAACGATGTATTTCTGGCAATGTTTGGAAATATGATAAGTGGTTAGTGTTATGAATGGGTTAGAAGACTGGTGAACAAACAAGAGTTTATACGTCCAGCCTGGACGTGTAAAACGCAGCTCCTGACATATTGTCTAGCATAGTCTGGTCTAGTCTGAGAACAGCGGCAGCAACCAAGAGGATGAAGGAAAAGAACGCGAGGTAGGCAGGTTCGAGTGAGTTACACAGTAGTGGAAAGCGTGCGAGCGAAACGACCTTGAAGAATGGAGTACTAGATGAGTCTTCAGGAAGAAGGCATGAATTCGCTGCGTGTTGTTATAGCTGCATGACAGAAGAAAGTGGCAGTGGGTTCGTATCGGGCTTCCTATGGCGGGCGTATACAGAAGCATGTGTAGTGAACAGACAGGCTAGAAAACACGGTTGTAGTTGGCAGATTTAGAGAAGCCACACGATCGTTGGTCACTACAGTAGTGTACATTATAAACAAGTTCTAATTCGTGCAGGATGAACACATCTAACCGTCGTGTCTACTTCAGGCTCTTTTCTGTTTAGACAAATCATACACCATCGCCAATTTTGGAAGAAACTCTGTAAATTGATCAGATGTTAAAGATGATTGAAGCTGCTTACCTTGCAGAGCCATCAGAAGGTCGTATATGATTCAGATTACAACCGTAAGGAGAGCACGCCGTTAAGTGGAATGGTAGCGCATCTAGGCGTGACGACACCATTTGTCTTTGCTCACTCTATAAATGAGTGGGTGCTCTGTCCGCATAGTGGTCGGACAACGGACGATCGCGAGAAAGAGATCACGCAACCACAACAATAACTTTGGAGCCAGTCAATGCGCACTGAGATGGCGACATAAAAATGTGACTATAAAACATCAGCAAGGTTACGAATTACGGAAACCGAACGTTAGAAGTGATGATCATTATCAGTAGACATTAGATCAGGGTTGTAAGAATATTTTACCGATTCGTCACGGATGAAACTTGGTGAAATTTGACAATGGTAAAGACAATATCATGCAATGGTTGAATACCCGCGATGAGCCTGTTCATCGCAACTCCTGGTCTAGAATAGAATAGAATAGTGCATAAGATACATTCTTGCTTTCTGTCGATGAATCTATGCTCCAAACAATAAAGAAGCATTTTGAATACCCTGAATTCACAGTCTCTTCGATGGAGCTGATGGTATTTATTTGTTTACAGATAGCTGGTTGTCTTTATTGAAGGGTTTCATACAGGTGTGTTCCTTTGGAGCGAAAGATTCGGGTGATCCAGTGACACTCATACTTTGATGATCGTATCAACCCCGGAAATCGAAGACACAATGCTCAGTTCACTCAGGCATGAAGTAATTTCGGAGGTTTCACAGAAAAAGTTAGAATGACTTACAATCTTGACTTGACCCTCAAGGTTGGTGAGTAACCAACGTCATTGAATATGATTGTTTTTGGTCAGTTACGTTTGTACAAACCTGAAATTGTGTAGAACAATGAAATTAGTATTCTGTCAGGCTTTTTCAGAACAAGCAGACCTAATGACAGGACCATACTCCATCTCTGAACTTAGCATACATGCTATATTTGAGAGTCAACTCTACTCAGTGAATCCCTGTAGTTCGTTTGAGCTAGGCTATTTCCCGAAAAAGATTCAGAAGACATCACTCAGAAAAATCTGAAAACATACCGTGTTCACCAAAGAAAAATCTCGTCTAGTCAGCCGACAGACGGTAGGTTTGACGGATAAGGTAACAAAACAGATTACGAACTTGTACTTGGAATAGGCCACTAAATCTTTGACGGGCGATAACCTACAAACTTAAATTCGTCGTTGGCACAGTCGCCCAATGTCGCCCGAGCCCCACTATGAAAGCTATGAAAGGCATTGGATTCTGTTTCCTGAAGTTTCATAATGGGAAATGATTGAAAAAGATGGATGTCGGTTGAAGACTTTCAACAGTAGTTGGTTTTCACCTGAAAATATTGGCATGCCATCGTCATCTTGGACGTCGTTTAAACTGATTACTTTGTCTCGTACCTTCAAGAAACTGACAGCAGAAAAAATCAGTCTCGTGGTAATTGGCTGTGTGGTGTCGGTCCTAAGGTTTGACCACACCAATCGAGACCTGGCGTCATTTCATCGCCATCTCGTATGGTCACGGAGGGGGGAGTATATTTGACTGTTATGATTGACCTGAGGTCGTCTGAGCAAACAATCGGCAACAGCTACCGCTACATCCGGTGAATTGCCTTTTGGGTCCCGTGCTCGTCGTCCTGACTGTTGGTTGTTGTTCGCCCCATTCAAACGAATCCCACGTACACTGTTCTTGCACTGAATTAGATTGATGTGATGAACCGAAAGAAAACCATTCTGAAAATAATTCATCATTAGTTAAGTTCACCACCATCAACTACCCAAGACGCTCTACCTGGAAAGTTATCAAACAGTGTATCTAACACACATCGAACTAAAAGAGCTCAGTAGTGTCCGGGAAGGGACTACATACTTCCAGTAACATTTGGAAATATGACAGGTATTCAGCTCTGTGCTAGTCTGGGACCGACGGTAGCGTCCAAGAAAAAGGAAGAAAGCTCGACATAAGCTAACGACCATTCGGCTGTGCAAAGCAGTGTGCCAGGTAAAAAGTGCATATAAACTAAAAGTACGTTAACTGACATTGTCAAATGGGCACGTGCAGCAGCGTTGAAGATCAGAACAACGGACGAGTAGTTAAGCGCTTCTATGGTATGCATCCATACAGGCATATGTCCAGAACAAGCAGCCGAAAAACAGTCACAGTGGGGATCATTGGAGAAGTCTCGCAACTTTGGTCACTACAACGTAAAGTAATTCGATAACATACTCTGCATAATCTACCTTCGATAGTGTTTGGTTACACTGCAGTCCGAGTTCGGTCTTTACTTCCCATTCTTTCTTTATGATGAACGCCGCTGACCTACGCACAATTCGTGAATGTGTTGTCGTACGTTCATTACGTGACGTATCCTAACCCACTTATCACAGCATGAAATTCTTCCAACGTCGTGATTCCATTGCTATTTCCCAGTTGATTAATACTGAGTTAATATTGGTTACTCAGGCAACTTCGGACTGCAAATTGTTATCATCTTGATTTCACATGGAGTGAAACTGTGACCAGTATGATCAGTCAGAACTTACATCGTAATAAAGAGTGGAGCTTCAGTTCAGCAGTGGTGGTGCACGAGAACCAGTCCACCTATCGGACAGCATCGGAACACATTCGGATTATACTCATTTCTGTGGAATCGGGACAAGACGCATGGAAATCGGCCCAGCATCTCAGTATCATATACACTGGTGGACAAAAAGTGAATGACAAAGTCACGGACGTTTGAGGAAAACGATTAGAGCTACGGGAAGTTCCCATAATTAGACGGCGAGAAGAAGGTCTCGTACAGCGGTAAGTGAAACTGTTTCCAATGCAATCTTGAACCGCATCTACAGAAGCCTATAAAAGGGTTCAGGTAAACTGACTGAGTAATGTAACTCAACAAAAGCCTTGATTTAGAAAGTGCCTGCAGTAACTAGGATAATAAGGAAACATTGAAACCTCGGCTCCTCACTGTTGTCTGTCTGCTGTGTGTTGCAATGCGATTGTTGTATGCTTGACAGACCGTAGTTGAGTTTCTGTTCCTTCCATTATCTTTGGACTTTCTCTTTGGCAGGCGTTCTGTTGTCGACCCTCTGAAATGGAAATAATCTTCTGATTTGTCTTTTCTTTTCAAGCCGTCCAACACACCTTCAGCTATGTGTAGGTTTTCTCAGCTTCTTTTAGTCCGTAAGGTCCCCTTAATCCAGCAAACAGCGCCGACATACAGACTCTTAAGAATGCGTGACATTTATTCTTGGCTAGTGTCAGAGCGCAACTTGTAATAAGCTTCGACAACGAATGAGATTGCATTTCAGTTGGACGGAGTGTAGTGGAGAAACTTATAGTGCAGTTCAGCGAAATTGCCCTAGTTATGTAATGGAAAGCAAATAAGGCAAAATGTTTAGAGTTTTGACAGGAATCACCGAAACCAGAATAATCGGGCCGTCTTTTTTATGCAAAAAGTCTCCGCAAACAGCTGGTTGCAATTAGGCGGCCTTAATTAGTGTCGGCACAGCCATACATTGACATGTTCCAACAGCGTGTGATGTTTCCACTAGAACAGTTAGGACTGAGCTGACAAAACGGCGCTTTACCAAGCCATGGTACGCCGCTGTGTTTTCACTTATCCCGATCCGACTGGATCATGAGCTGAGACCCTATTGAATGGTCATTGGGATCCACTGATCTACCCCCATTGAGTTTTCCGCTGAGAATGCCTCATATGCAGGGTTACTCTAGTGGTAGTTAAAAATAAGAGTAACCCACTCTCCAGGTATACGGGGTGGATTGAGTGGATTTTTTAAAGTTCAGCTCGATCGCCTGAAAATACTACTATACTAGTGTTCGAACCGTTGCTAATATTGCAAACACTTGCTGTGATGAATTTAGGAGTAAATTCCATGACAGATCGGTAATAAATGACAATATTTCAATTTGTGTAACACCGTCTGCGTTGATTTGTCATAAGCATTACCTTGACTTTAGTTATTGTACGAATGAAATAAAGCCCGATTGTTTGTTAAACCGGATAGTACTATTCCGTTGCTCAATTTACAAACTGTTATCACAGCTGCGTAACTGCTTGTTCTGGGGTTGAACAAGGTACATTACTAAACTCTAAAGATGTGAAATACCACACTGCTTCTCGATAAGTTACGAGAATCATGTTTACCTTGGATGCGCCAGGCCAACTAACAGTCAGGATGGTGAACGAAGGGATCAAAAGCAATGAACCACATCCTGTTCATAACTCGAGCCGTTCGAACATGATACCTCGTGTCTTTTTCAAACGAAATTTAAGCAAAAGGAGACTACCATTTAAAAATGTAGGAATAATGTTAATTTCACCTGCTATCTACGATGCCTAACAGTGTTTCGTTTGTGTTGCTTCTACCTCAAGAAAAGATTTCGAATGCTGATCCGTAGGGCAACGTTTTGACCAGTTTGCCTGTTTGAGTCGTTCAGACGCCGGTCATAGTGATCGAACTGTTCATTGACTAATTGGTTGGTCACCCATTCGCAGGACACCATCTGATCGATTTGGGGAGGGGGAAGTAGGCGTTGTGCGTGTTTTCACCGCATGTTTTAATTACATTCCCAACTCTTCCTGTCGTACTTTCGGTCGTTTTGATGAAGCAAATGATTGAGGTACTGCCGTTTTCAGTGGTTGGCTCTGGCTATGGATGCCTGATTGGGCTCACCGTTTCCACTGGAGGTTTGATGCAACAAACAGTCGCCTGATTAGTTTTATGCGTTGATGCTCAACACCACCTTCCGGTAACGATTCCGTTACTCATCTGAATCTGTCATAACAACAAATGAGATTCCATGGCGTGTCAATACCCTTATCAAGGCGCTAGCCTTGATTAGTGTTGCCAAGTCACTTTTTCCATTCATCGGGGATACTTCCCACACATGTACATTCCTTCTTTCGCTTTGCTCAATAAAATGTGTTAATCATTTAGCAGATGAGTAGTCGCCCATTAGCAAAACTGAAACCGTTCTCCACACCCTAACAGATTTCGAGAGCAAACTCACCTTAGTCATAATATATAATTGCTAAGTCGTAGATAGATGTGGGCATTGACAACGAAGTGGTCTTTTTGCTTCAGTTAATCCTGATCATGTGAGTGGTATAGAATGTGATTAACAACCCGTGATACTGCGATTCTTTGTTGGCCCAGGAACGCGAATACCGAGTCACCGGATCTGTGTGTAGTTAAATTGTCATATTAGGTTGGGCTGCGCGACAAACTCACCGAAGGTAGATGTTTCGGCACGAAGTTCCATCCACGATGATATGCCACTAATTTCATTCATAGAGCTTTCATATTTTTTGGCAGGAGGTGACCCTATGTATTGACTGAGTATACGTTAGTCAACTGACGGCATATGTATGACAGATGAGCACAGTTTGGTTCCATTGTTTAATTGTCATTACCATATAATAAAAATATTTGTTCACATTGCGTTTGGGAACATAAAGAACTCATTTAACGAGTCAGTAGACGTATCTAAGCCTTACAATAAATGTTCTACTAGTGCTGAAATAATTTCCTTTTGTTGCCTGGACGTTACAGTCTTATAAATTAAGAGAATACGGCCAAAATATGCGTCGACCGGATTTGATAAGTAATACGCCTCACCTGTTGCTTGATCCACAGGTCTACGTATCACCGATGGTTGTCCCATGATTGGTGGGTGCATTGATGACGCCCACGTAACCGTGACGGAGTAAGAACAGCTGGCCCTAAGTAGCACTGACTCCTGAAAATCATTTTGCATCTGTGTCACCTTGCCGACGAACGTTTCTTCGAGTCCACGTATCGTCGCTGCCACAAGTAACGCTCAATCTATTACCTTTCCGACTGTTTTAGATTGCCACATAAATCCGGTTGGTTGACCGTGTTAGCGCGTGGCTATGCGGGCGACAATAGACATGACCGAAAAGATGTCACCATACGTGCATTTGTGTTCAGTTGTTGGTACAGTATAGGCCACTGACCAACATGGTGCTGAATTAGAGGCGTGTGCGCGCGACAAGCTGAATCCGTGCGCACGTATGCACGCTTGTACAAGCACACCACGGTCGACACGATAGGTCATCTATGTGCCTGACTCGTCCAAGCACGAGACATGGTTGAGGTCACCGATCGATAGACTAGAGCCTTCGCACGTCCATGCTTGCACGACTAGACTCCTAAACATTTGCATTGATTCTGAACTAACTGGAAGCTGCTGATTGTTAGTACAGATCAATCAAACTAGTGACAGTAACCATTTTCAACTCTTGTGCACAGTGGATTGTGAAGATTGTGCAGGGAGCTCATCCCGTTAGGCTGAGTGCCTACTCCATTTTGGTGTGTATACTGAATAGCTAACGTCGAACTGAATGACCGGTATCGGTTCGGGCTAATCTGTCCTCAATGAGTGTCACCCATATGAACACGCAATGGTAGTAACAACAGACATTGACTGAACCTTACTTCAAAAATCTATCACCAAACATAACTCAGCAGGAATGCATGTAAACAAAAAGTATTAATTGAGGTAAACAGATCTCAACAGCACGTATGCCATTAAGTGTGTACCAAGAACACGCAGTTCTCACAAGTTATGGTTTCAGCAAAATGCAAAAGGGATTAATGCAACCTGGACTGTTCATCTAGTAGTGAGACAGCAAGTAATCTGCTCGCAATAACTGGGTTTGGTAGGCTAGATGGGTACACTGATAACCGGATAAGACCTCTGCGCAAACGGATACAAGCACCAGAAATAGCCGATATCCCATCGGTTTAACGAGTAGAAAAACTACCATTCCACGTACCATACGTATTGTGCATTAAAATGTGTCGGTCGTTGGGATGCGACAGATAGCATGTGCAGGTTTGTCCCATTTCTTGTTTTACAAGTGCTTATTTCACTCAGAATGTCGTATCGGCAAACACTTTTCTACATACATTGTGTGCTCATCGATCATGCCTGCAAGCTACTCACCCCAACAGTTTAATGTGAGGCAGAAAAAACTAATCGCCTGAGACTCACCTAATGCTCTATCATCAGTTGCGAGCAAGAGGGGTACGATAAGCCGACTGAACAATCGTTGTCGCAGTCGGCTGTAACCGTTTATGTTCCGTTTGAACTGGGGTCATTGGTCGATTCCCGTTCGCCTCATACTCTCTAAGTCGAAAAGTCTCTCAAGTATTTTAGCATCTCAGTCAGATTGAAAGGTAAATCCATTACCAATCTCCGAAAGTTACTGGAAATTTTGTGTAAGGAATTCAGTGCTGTACATCTATTAGTCAAAAACCTGATGACATTTTCCTGTCCTCATTTCGTTCATTGTCAAACTTGTAGTGTCATCCACCACAAGGCCATCTAGTAGCTAGACTGATTGGTTCGGGTTGCATTCAGGAAGTGGGTCTGCCTACCAACTGGTGTGGCTACTACGTTCCTTTATGTAGCTGTCAACCACAGTTGGTTTGGTACTCAAACTTCCACGAAACAAACACTCTTCAGTCAGCTACTACGGTTCGTCATTCTCGAGATCCCTTAGACTGCTTGTAACTCAACGACCTCATCACTTGTAAAACTTACTGAACACGAATTTCACCATTACACTGACGAGATCATCTCTCATGACAAGCCCGTGTGACTATGAGTTGTACTGCTTCTGTGATTTTCAACAAATCTGCACAGGCTCAGCCGCAACTTCTATAGTTTACCACGCCCTCAGCCTGTTGATGTTTTCGTATCCTTTGTTCCAGACGAAACCCAGACGTTAGTCAGTCGAATTATATCTCTCAAAAGGTCGTTCTTTTCTGTAAAGAAATTAGTTGTTTTCTCAACCTATTTGGATTGCTGTTCACTTGACAGCGAGTGAATGGTTCAGTGCCCAATGGCTGAAAGCCCCACTTACAAAACAAACCCTCACACTTACCAGCATGTGATCGACCCTATGGCAGATATTGCATGTTATTAGGTACCTGCGCAACAAACTGTTCGAATGACTGGCTGTCCTGAACTAACACGTAGCGGCTTGTTTCTGGTTTACCTGCCCATCATCTCCACCCAGGGACAGATAAGCCAGTGGCCGCACGCTATCGACCGTAACCTGACGGACACATGAAGGCTGTAATCTTACCCTCTTTAGTCAGCCTCCAATACCGTGCCAGCTCGTTCTGGGGTGACCGACCACAACCACCAAACAGCAGGCCGACACTTGGGGGGAGAAAACCGACTGACCTTGTCGGACGGTGACTTTGGACCATCCCGCGTCTGCATCCTGCGGGTTGCTACGGTTTCGTCAGTCGGACAAACACACAATGAGGATGGGACTGTAGGCGCTTAAGTGCGTTTGGTCCACATGCCCGTGTAAAGGAGGCCGAACACTAGTGGGATAGAAATGTCGACACGTCCGCTTTCCTATTTCACCGTTCCCCTATCTGCGTGGCCAGTCGGTTGTCCGGTCCATTAGCCACCCTACCGCCAGTTTGTAAGCGATCAATAAGTTTTTGCTAGGATAGTGGTCAGTGATGTGAGACTGGCCCAGTTTCGTCCACAGTATGGAGAACACTGCGCGGTTTCGTGACTAAATAACTCGATCATCCTGTGGTCCGCTGAGTGTCCTGTCGGTAGAACACAGAGTGAGATGTCCATCCCGGAGTGTGGTGTTATTGGTTCACTGGCCTCACCAAGTGGACGGTATACCTTCTGCCTATGCATGCGCGAAGTGTTGAGGAGTAAGATCGATATTGCCCTCGGCATGTACGTTTGCGTGGAAGTCGATGTCGTGTTGAACTGAAAGGCTGGTACCTAAATGTTCCAAAATGAAAACACGGAAGCACAGGATAGTGTCGATTGGGATAGTAAATTCAATGAAACAGCATAAAGTCCCCATCTCCGTCAAGTCGTAGCTACCAAACAAGATAGAGTGCACGCTCAAATCCAAACTACAGCAACCAACTGGTTGACAGATTAGTTCCTACTAGCTGTGCGTACAAAGGGAAAAAGTAAAGATGATATTTGAATTCTTTTGAAAATTCCACCATGATCCGTTTATCACTCACTGGCGTTCTCCCGAAAACTGTCAAGACTCGTAGATACAGCTAAACTGTCTTTTCCATTTTGTGCGAAGAACGTGACTCACTTCTGGTTATCACTCATGTTGTCGCTCGAAGAGACTACTAAACCATGAGTTTAGACACAAAAGTCTTAAAATGATTAGTAAGGGCTGACCTATCGCTTGAACGGTAGCTTCGCGTCGGAAAAAGTGACGAAGGTTGACGAATTGATTACTGAGACATCAGTAGTGACACTATCCAGGTCCTCAAGTGGTTGCAACACTCTGATTAGCGTTTCTTCATTTCAGCGACATCGGTCGGTGCTCGGGCTGAACATGGTAAATGCCAGTTACTGAATCACAGTTAGATACGAAAGCCGGTGGATGATAGCCGAGCCTCAAGAACACTTCGATTCTCCAAGTTTGGCTCCACCTCTTCGATCTTTTAGTTAGAAACCAGGACTGGCCAACCTGTTTTTCTGGTGACTCCGTTTCAGCTAAACCGTGGTCGCAATCATCCAGAACCACGAGGAACTCAGTTCAAATTTATTGTAGTGATCTAACGGTTATTTCCTGTCGTTCTAATATTTCAGCCACCGGCTATATGGTCAATTTAATACCTGGGTTAGACGTCGACCCCAGAGGCAGTGAGTCATTCGTGCGCAAATGACTTTCACCATGTGCAATACATTCCAGGAGCATGAACCAGGAAACGAAACCCGGGGTCCGAACGAAAGGGCAATGGTGGCTAGGGCATGTGTGACACGCTTGAATATGTTTTTCTACTCACACCGGAGGCCAGACCAATGAACAGATCTGCTAACCGAGCAGAGCGAGCGAACGAGCACATCACACTGCTTAAACCACAGCCGAATTGGTAACCTGTGATTAGGGTGAGGGTGCACGATGCAGTGTTTTGGCCATCATGGTTCACGACCGACACCATCTGGCTGCTCACACACGTCTCAGCACTTGAGGGGCAACGCCGAACTGGAAATCAGCATACAAAGTGAAAATACATTTCCATGGAGGATTATGCTTTCTTTCACTGAAAACAATGATGAAAAAGCTGCATTCATCAACGAAGCAGATTTACAGTTTACAGAATGATCTATTGAAAACCAATTGTGCAGGTCGGACTTGTGGGCCCTGAGGTGATTAGCTCGTACTGTCTGTCTGCCTATCTGCCTAAGTTTTCTTAGGTTGGGTTGTGCTGGATCACAAATTTCTCGGCTCAGCTTGCTGGACAATGGCTGTGTGCGGCTTGGTATGGGCGAATTATCATGTTGGAACCAGTCCACATTCCTGGAACGTAAGTAAGGGGGCGACGTGCCGGTAGTCTGATAACTGAACAGCTTATTGTCCTGGTTTACATTTATGTGGCGGTGACTACTAAGGAGTTCAATACAAAACATGTGTGCGCGACCGATTACCCGCAAATCATTTCGAAGACTGACGAAAAAGTTTGCTACAACGAACAGTGTTCATGACCTGTAAAGAATTGGCCGACCATGAGTGCTCTACCGCTGATGTGCGATGTGTTAAAAAGCAGACTCTAAAAGGTTGTCTGTCGGCTCGCTTAAGAATACAGTTCGATGTACACTACGTTTTGGACACTCCAAAGATGCAAGTATTGGCCATACCGGGAGATTCAATTACAGGAGCTTCGGTTGTCGGATGCGGACAAACGTGAGTCATTTTTCATGTAGTATTTATCAGAAGGAAACACGTTCTATGGTTTCACTGGCGAAGCAATATTCTGTCTGAATGGATTTGTGCGGACACCCCATTTTGGGCACGTCAATAACTCCCATTCGTTTGTTCTAATCTGACGTCAACATAGCCCAAAGCTGGTGGTTTGTGCACGGCATACTGGAGCACGGATTAATGGACCTTTCCTTTTTGATAAAAATTTCACAGATATAATCTCTGTTTACACAACCGTCTACATACTATTTCCAGATGCCGCAGCAGAATGTAGTAGCTGGGGCTACCAGATCATCCTGGTGGGTCGCGACCAATACATTGTTCTAAGGAAACGACTACCGATGCTGGGATCACTTTTGTACTTTAAAGATGAACCATATGCAGGGTGCAGATATTACTGAACACCGTCAGCTAGAACCGGTTACATGTTCTTGATGTACGCTTGTCAGCGCCGTTTACAGCGTTATACAAGACCCATCTGTACATACCGTACAATAAATACTCGGTCCTTATGCTCAGTTGTTTTTTTTAAATATATATTAAATCAGGTTAACGTGTATCTGTGACTAATAATATGTCCAGTCTATCTTATGGGTTTACACAGGAATCAAAACGGTGCCTTAATGAGATGGTAATTGACGAGGTATGCAAATCTATCAATTATCGTTACAGATGTACCGTTCTGATGAGAGATCGACATTGCATTCGTGCAAGCATAAATAGACACCAAAAGTATGTAAGCCGTAAATTCACAAGGGATGCTCAGTGTTTTCCACGGTTTTGCCTACACAAAGGCATTCTACCTGGGCACAATGACAACACATGTTGCAAAGTAGTCTCAGAGATCACATTGTATTCCAAAGTTATGACCATTTTAGGTTTCTCCAGTGATTGTGGACGTTTTTTGCAGACTGTTTTTGAGGTAGATTTTAATATGCTCGAGCGAATCTATCCACAATCTCAGTCTGGTATAATACCAATCTGGAAACGCCCTATTTATTTTGATGTTCAAGTGCCCTACAGTTAATTTCGAAATCCTGATACATTTATTGTCCTCAATTAAAACATCAGGTTTTGTTTCACCTGCCGAATAACCTCTATCGGTTGCTATTGACTGCTATAATATACACGTTTGCATGAGAATTCTACAAACACCTAGCTGAGGTATGATCGGGGCTTAGGTCGCTGTACCGGTCTTGTTGCTCATTAGCCAAGACCTCTATCCCGTGATCGTATATATGCAATACCTGTCTCGTCGAACCACATGTATACAATCGAATTGACCCACAGGTAACGACAGTTGAATAGGAACCGTCTGAATGTGTGACGGATCATTCTGCTTTCTCTACAAAAGCATCAGTTCCAACTGCTTGTGTGAAATGAAGGTCCCACAGATCATCACACTTTACGCGTTCGTCCACCGAAGTTGAGTGCCAAATACAAACAATGCCACCAGCAGTTCCGGTTGTCCGAACTGTCCAAACTAAAATGACTCTTTTTTGCGGTGAAGACTGTGATGCGTGCCGAAGGTCTACCTAAGTGGTTTGGTTCCCAACACCAAGTACACGTTGTAATTTTGGATAATTCATCAGCGAAAACATTCGTCAAAACTCTCGACAAACTTCCTATTATCCTGTAAACTGTACAGCGTCAAGTGCGCGTTCAATGGAATGTATACAGCCGTCCACAGATGATTACCCTCGAGGCTCCTCTTTTCGACTAAGGCCTAAAGTTCCCTTATCTTCTGGTTTGTTACATTTCAAAGTGATTTTTGCGAGCTCCAATGTAGCTATTTACTGTTCTTTCCAACCTCACTAGTTACTGTCTGGTTTTTGCACTACTAACGTGTTGCACGTAACGTCGAAATCATGGTTCACCTAAGATCTGTTATTCATACGCCTTTAGTCTTGTATAAAGTACGGAAAATGACCCTAGCACGTCCATTTTCAGAGTAATTCGATTGGTGGTTGCAACTCACTCACCATTTCAACGTGAACATGATTGAATGCCTAAAGCGTCACCCTCTGAGTCTAGATGCAAACAGACGTTCACACGGTGACCTTGTAGTTGTAGGACAGACTTTCTTGATAGTACATCAAACCATATTGTGATGAAATCCTATTCGTGTTAGAATTCGTCACTTTCTACCTTCCGACACAAAAAAACGAGTCGATCTACGCAAAACTGCTGACACTTTAGCAAGGATTAATTGGTTTTATAACCGCAAAACAGATTATGTGTGGATACCATGATGAATAAAAATCAATGATAGTAAACTTATGTGAATGGAATATTCCGGCAATCAGTTTACTGATTATATTTCATAAATGCGCTACAGTATGATAAACGTCGACATAAGTTGTCGCGATATTAGTAACATTCGCCGTCTTACAACAGTTTACTATCGATGGTCTCATACATTTCTGTATTGAGGTTGAACTTCCGTGGTGATTTTGCGAACGCCACTGTCGTTCAGGTCAATGACTAATCAGCATCACGGATGTAGGAAGGCAACCACGATGTGTTGTGTGTGTGTGGCTAGTTTCTCCAGGACTACACTCCCCAACCCGACAGCTTGTTACATTCATGATCGATAACTATATGATAGTGTGTATTGTGGTGTGTACATACATATACTGCTTCGGTTCAGTGAGTACTAGCTGTGCTCAGCCGGACTTTCGTCTTCGCACTGCTTTCGTTTCATTCGTCTCAAGCTTGTCCAGTCCTAGGAGTGCGGTCCGAGTACGAAAAGATATCTAGTACTGTCAGGCGTGCTCTGAAGTACAAGCGCTGCAGATGCCCAGTTTACCGTCGCCAGAACGAAGAGGTGGGTAATACAGATGCGATAATCTGATAGGCTGCACCATTTACCTGAGCTTGAACTCAGTGAGATCCCAACGATGCTAACGGAACTGTCCAAACATTCGACTGGAGGAGGTAGCTACACGTTCAAGTGTAGGGAGTGAGACACCGGATAAGTAACGGTTTGGATCACCACAGCTCAACGATTGGTTTTGTGGATGGTACCACTGCCTGTCGTATATAGGCTGGTGTCTGGTTCATAACCCGGCTCAAAGTCAGCGCCCCCCAATCTGGAAGTCTTAGAAATGGGTGCGTGCGTAAAGGATACCAATAGCTGAACCAAGTAAAAAAATGACATATGGGGTGGTTGGTGAAAATCCGCAATCTGTTGATGCCCTATTCCATTTTTTTCGATCGAACGATCCGAATGCGTTAACTCATCCATGTTTTTTTCCATGTGACAAAAAACATGTTCGGTCCAGCCCATCGTGCACGCGCTCGTGCACCTACACACCGTACATGCAATGATGAGTCACACACACACACACACACACACACACTCGTTTGTTGGTTCACAATCGAACAGATGTTACGATCAAGATATGTAGCATTTCTAATGAGCATTGCAACTACAGGTCAATAAGAACTAAAAACTGGATCATAACGCGTGAACTGACAACAGTTGTTGGAAGGTTTGGAGCAACGTATGATTAGCATGAACAAGCTGAAAGTACCGACAGGTCAGGAATCAAGAGAATACTTGGTACGCTTGTCTGTCTATATGGAACAACAGAACAGAGCATATTCGGAGCCATTGGATGACACCTTTTTGAACGAGATAAAGACGAAGATATGAGAACCGGAAACCCGGATAGGTTGTAAGTATCCCTAGGGATAGAAATCGTTTAATCATTTATTGCATTTTAATGATCGGAAAAAAGTAGGCAGTGTGAAAAACAAACGAAACTGTTTGAAAGATAAAACCTCGATCCACATCCATTTACCGATTCTTTTCACATAGATAAGTTTTCATGTCTCCCTTGCCTTTAACAAATATCTCGCCCCGATATACAAAGCGGAAATGGCCTTGGAGTTCGTCAGCTACATCCTGTGGCACCTGTATTTTGCCGACTATCCCTGTGGAATACATTCTACTGGCCACATTCACCGTATTGCCCCAAATATCGTACATTGGTTTTGTGTTGCCAATAATGCCAGCGATTAAGGGTCCAGCATTGTAACCCACTTTGATTTCAAATTTATCCGTGCCAATAATGTACATATCATTAAATTCGTTCAGTGCTTCAATTATCATATGACAATAATTCATCAGTGCAACCAAGTGCAGTATGTTTGATCGATTCCGTGTCACCTCATCTCTGTTCAACCCGGCTGCAACCATATAGCAATCGTTAATAGTTTTGATCTTCTCTACATCTTTCATGTCAGGTCGGCCCAAAAACGAATCAAATATACACACAATACTGTTCAGTAACTTCAGTGCGTTCTCACCACCTTTGTAATCCTCTCGATAATAGTTGGAGAAGAAATTAGATATGGTGGCAAACGCCACACCAGCATTCGGGATAGAGACAGCATAGTTGAACGACTTCTGCCCGCTGACGTCATCATGAGTCCGTAGTTTCAAATGATCCATAACATACTTTGGTATGATGTTGTAAAGCATCTCCTGGGCTTCATTCACAGCCTGTTCCGACTGATCGCCACAAATTTCCGCTTCTCTAGAAACGTAGAAGCACAGTCGGCAATTGCGTTCGTTTTCTCTGGTAACCAACCCCACCAGAACAAGACAAGCAATCAGTTCGACGCGCAATACGTAGCAAAAACTCACATAGGTGAATCCATGTCTTGTAGGAACCAAAGACGAACATAAAGGATTCGGGCACCGCAATCTGGTTACACAATTCCCACTGAGTGTAATAATCAATAAACTGATAATGGCGCATGAAATGCGTGCCCAAAAGAAAGAGGATAATGGTAGCACATGAATGAGCACACAATGAAAAGCCACAATAGAGAGAATCTGACGTTTGGCAAGCAACAACTCTTCATTCATAGTGTACTTCAGGAACGAACTAAGCATTAGGCTGGGCATAATCGTGATGATAGCCATACAGAGTTCGTTGATCAACGGATGAATGAGAATTCGATGCAGTACTCGTTTACGTGCATTTCCTATGTGATGATCATAGTTAGTCGCGGCAAAGCTAACTAAGCCGCAGATTATCACATCAATCGTAACTGCGACTACGGACATAATAACATACTCCGTACTGACAGACTCATGATAAGAAGCTAGGAGGAAGCAGTTCAGGAACGATATCAACAGGACTGCCAAGCAGACGGACACGTCGACCAGTGGTGACACTTTTCGTGAATCCATATAGATTTTCTTCGTAGGGTCTCGGACCTGAGAATAGTAATGCCATTCGCTCTCCGGATCGCGAAACGCTAACGTTGTAGGCGAAAGAGGTAAGTCTTGGAACAAGGTGCACTGCTTTTCAGAGTCAGTTTGTAGGCTATCGATCAACTGCATATCACGCTCAAACGAGTGAATCACGCCTGTGAGAGTCTCTGGTTCATTTCGAGTCAAACGCCAAGGAATCTCGCGTGTATTCAGGGAACTGCGGTTAACTTGCTCATCGCCCATACTTACTTCGGTTGAACTGGTTTCGTTCTCCGAAAAACTCATCGAACGCCGATGAGCTGGACTGTGCTGATCCATTTCCGAATACAATTCTGTTTGCGCTTGGCCGTAGCGTTCGTGTTTAGTACGCCACAGCGAAGAACGTGGATCTACAAAGTAGGATGAGATATAGGTGTTGACCAATTCCATGCCAGCAATACCTCGAACTTGTTCTTTTCGAATTTGCAATGGCTCGCCTCGGGAACAGTTGTAAATGTTTTTCACCAGTTCAAATGTGTTCTCCGAAATGTGAACTCGGCCAGCACGGCCGGTACTCTCCAGAGCAGAGGCGATGATCACGTCATACGAATAAACGTCGAAACGAAAACGTTGCGACCCGATAATGGCCGCGTTCACACGACCTGTGTGAACTCCGATTCGCATACCGACGGATTCATCAAAATCACGATTAAACGCCTTTATGATACGGCACATTCCCAGACCCATTTCTACACAACAAACAGCATGATTAGGCTGCGCGATTGGACAGCCGGAAACACAGTAGTAACAATCGCCGAGAGTGCCAATTTTTTCGCATTTTGTGGTCTGACACAGTTCATCGAACCGATTGAATAAATTGTTCAACATGGTGACCACACGATGTGCTGTCTTGTTTGAACTCATACGTGTGAATCCAACTATGTCGGCAAACAGTATGCTCACATTATCATAGGTTCGGTTGAAGACCCACATGCTTGAACTAACGTCAATATTTTTTTGTCGCAGCGCCTGATACTCGATTCGGATCACTGACGGCATTATCGCTTCAATCCAACGCACCTGACCTTTCAATGCTGACTTACATTCGTTTCGAGCTTGTACACTTTTACCCAGCTTGAAGAATGTGAAACAACGCCTGACGATGTTCCAGAAACGTACATACAATGCGGTCAACAAGATTGGGAGCCAAGCAAGAGTTTGAATGGCGACTATCTTCAGTGGGCGACTAAGCGCATGTGTACGATTACTGTGTTGTAGACGCCTGAACGCATCTATATTGAGCCACGAGTGCTTTAACGGTATGTCTTTGACCGAAGAGTGATAAACCTCCAAGCCTATCGTGACGGTCAGATGCATCACAGAAATGCATACACAAATCGTAGTTCTCAGGGGTAACAAGGCAAATATGCCGATGACCAATACAATATCTGGGGAATACAGTCCATGTTCCTGACGAAATATCATCACACGTGCCCAAATAATGAGCACTGCTGTAGTGAGACATAAGACAAATGAGAGTTTCACGTACACCTGATGGTTCGGGTTGCTCAACGTGCTGACATAGGCAAGCAGAATGGGCGCACAAAAAGCGCCGATTCGGACTACACAAATCGGCGTCGTCTGTGGATTTCTTGTACCAACTTCGAGCACAGTGATGAAAATGATGTAGAACAGATAACGCATCATGCTTCGGAAATGTGTTTTGGTTCTGCTAAGCAAAATGCTATTGTAATAGTTTTCTAATAAGTGTGAATCAAATTGCACCAGCTGGGTTGCTTCACATATTGACCGGATGAACTGGCGAAGAACCGGTAAACCGGATCTACCTGAGTCGAACAGTTCGGTAAGACGATACCCATGCAGTCGACTGTGTTCACTAACAGATGTGAACCTATCTTCTTTCATACTGAGCAGACTGAACGAATCGGATGTGTCACACAGACGTTCGCAAATGATCGATCACCAGAAGCAAAACGCCACACCGTACGGCGAACAATTTAAACTGCCAGTAAGCAGGCACGTGATGAGTCCGATGGTCTGCAAAACCGCTCACGTATATTTCGGATCGACTAATACACCCATGTACAGTGTTTCATCCTAAACAAAAGTGAACACACTTGGCGAGTATAAAGATAAGCTATTGATGAAGTACTTTTTCCAGGCAAATCTGACGCCCATGTCCACATTATGTCTCCAAAACAAAGAACAAGGATTTTGTCAAGAGGATCAGATCAATGCACGGAGCTGAGGCGATAATCGATGTCTAGCCAGCTATGTGGAAGTTAGGAGCTGGAAAATCGAGGGCTGTATCTTGAAGATAAGATGAACAACTGTGAGAAGTTGACTACCTCGGCAATTAATTTTCTCCAGATTCTTTTCATCCGCTTTATCTAATCTGGATGGACAACAGAAGCCCTCACATCTCGTCGGCTTCATCATGGACTGTACTACGAAAAATGGCTCATTCGTTAGTGAATCATTCATGCGACTCTCCACATATATGCACACAGACCAACCCCCTTTGGTTTTCCCGAACGGTAATAATGTTCAAAGCTCACTGACTTTCACTCTTTAACAGAGCCATCATGTATGCAGAGTTGTCGTTTAGATTCAGCAATTCACATAAATTGACTACAAAGAGGAACTGGGTAAACACAGCACTTAAACCATAGCCTTCGTCCGTGAAACCGTGCACGGATGCTCGGGCCGGACAGTGAAAATGCACTAAATATTGGTACTCGGAAATTCAGAAATCTCTGCCTCTTACCTAACATGCCCATGATCAAAATCTGCAAAAATTAATCACCCATATCGTAGTTACAGGTTTTTCAAGATTTTAAGTAGTATCGTACATTACTCGTTGGGAAAACTACCGCCACAGAGTTGGCTTCCACATTTCGTAAAAAACGGTATGCGGTTTTTTTAGTAGTTGACTCAGGTTGGAAGGTTTTCAGCACAAAGATAAGAATAGACTGAAAACAGAACTGCATGGAATTCACAGATGAGGCTTCAGCAACGAAAGTCGTGAGAATGTTACGGGCTTCGAAATCGAGCATTTGGATGGCGGAGACCCGAGATATCAAGGTCGGCTGTGAGGAAATAATTGGTACGATGTACAAATGATAGCCGTTAGGTCCTCATGCACTAAGGATTACTCTGTTGTATACCATCATGCGAATGAACATGAGGAACTTCTTTTTTCCGAACCGTGATAGCTATTAACACCGGTATAGATATTTGTCCTTATATACTTCCGATCACTATAGTTATAAGACTATCATGTGGAGTCAGGCGTCCACACTAACGAGCTGGTAAGTCAGCGTTTGTGGACCTATGAAATCCAGGCAACACACTTCGAAAACTGTGTGAACAACTGTTAGAGGTTGATTATCTCGATGGTTACCTCTTCTTCCAGATGTGTTTTACTTTTCTTTCCCTGAGGAAGCACACTGCCTCCAAGCGAATAGAGTTGAAGTCTGGGTTCGTTTGTTACATCAGGTTTTCAAACTTTTCAGCATAATATCACCCATCCACCCAGTATGTCTTGTTTGAACGCCAAGATATGAACAGCGATAATTTGAATGGACTTGTTGCTAAAGTGTAAGTGTATTCATTTAAGGCTGAAAACCATTCTGAAGCAATCTTGGATCGCATATCCAGAAGCCTGAACCGTGCTGCGCCGTTCCCTTGAGCTTGATTTCTCATTAGTACTCCCTCACCATCCACTTTTGGAGACACGTCTATAGTAACTGTTCAAGCACAGCGATTTATAGGTGCTGTGAATCGTCGTCTTGTCCGTCAGTGGACGGCAGAACCACACTGTTTAAAAACCAAAACTCACTTATCTTTGGGGTATGAGAATTACCTCATCTCAGATGTGCACACCGCTGGGAACTGATACCGGCACACCGATTGTTACACCGTTTACTACCATTAAAACTGTCGCGTGTATATATCCTCTTAACTAGTCTCTACGTTATCGTTTTCGAAATGAAAACCCCGCCAGACAACCTCTGTGATCGGAGTTCCCAATTTGCATTTTGTGCACCTTTGTATTCAGTGACCGTCGCAACAACTGACCCTCTACGATGTGACCCAGGTACCCAATGGGACAAAAAACGTCAGTAACAACCTCGAACAATGACCAATTCGGCGAGCATACACAAAAAGTGCGCTATCAGCCTTTACAGCCACATGACCAATCTTTCTTAACGTCAACGCCTTCTGACTTCCTTTCGGAACATTCCCACGGCCTCATTTGCAATTGCGTGCGCTTTTTACTCGGTCTGTTGTTCAAACCCTGGGACACACAAAGAGCATCTCATGGTGACAAACTATTGAGTCACGACAGCAGGCGATAACGTTGTTTGCGGGCACGCATGAAACGGCAAGTCAGTCATGCGTCTAGCGAACTTTGTGGACGCCGAAGAGGTTTTCCGCTGGTTTACAATGAAGGCCACTCAAACTCCAAGTAATGTGCACACAGCTAAACTAGTATCTCAGATCACGCACACCTTTGGTCATCGGGGCGGTTCGACTGAATTACTCTTCCGAGGACCCATCCAGGAATTTCCGTCATTATGAGTATGGAATACAAAGTACCGAACAGTCCATCGTGATACAGTACGCCGCCAATAAAAGAAAACCTAGGAGTGAGTAGATACCCGTCTCTGGGAGGTGAGAAATTCCGCTCCATGAAAGACGAGCAACGAGAAATGCAACATCAGGTTTTCAGAGCACGCACGAATGACAATAGGATGCACGATCAAACTACCTCGGCTTGAAGCTTGTTCGGCATGTCTTTTGGACTAAGTATGAAAAAAGCAGACTAAGCGGAGTTAAACCATCCAGTCAATCACAACGAGACTGGATCTTGACGGGGTAATGGCTTGCGCGTCTCGATGACCAACTGGAGTGAAGTGGATAAATGTGACGATCCGGCCGACAGTCACCCGTACCAAGCAGGCCAACAGGTAGAGGCCTGACAAACCACAGCCGCTTGGCCCACAAGGTTGGGGGCTGGAAGGTTAGCAATTTTTCTCGAGAAAAACAATTCTGGTGCACCGCCACCCAACCACTGCATTACGGTACAGATTTTTGAGCCAAAGGCTTTGGTTGAGAACTCTGACCGTTCTCCTATCTAGGTTTGGGCGTTCTAGTAGTATCTCAGCCCATAGACAATCGTGACTATTCCCACCAATATTTCCACACTGTATCGGCCGTCTCGCATAACTACGTCGCCCCATCTGCTGCATACAGTAGAGTGGGTAGGCGAAAACATGCCAATGCTGACTTCCCCCCACTGTCCTATCATATTTAGCTCCCAGGCCATTACTGATCCCCATTTCTAGTGACTACTCTGAAAGTCCAAAAACAGATATTTCTAATCATACTAACACTCAGTCAGCAATTTCCACTTACTATCCAGCCTCAAACCTCCCTCGTAGCTTGCTTAGACCTAGAATGCGAATTGATATGGGCACTCTCAACATTTGCATCCTAAAACAGGTTGGTCGACAGGCCACTCTCCCGGGAACTTTAGGCTCGTTGTCCGTCGATGTTGGCTGCATTTCAGCATCTAGAACCCAGGACACCACAACGTACGAAAATAACGGCACTGTCTACCTGATACCGGTTATACACTTCGGGCAACCTCATAGCCACCAAGACCAGTTAGGCTAGAGTAGACATGGTCCTCAGCACGACGGCCACACTGGTAGACTGGATTCCTGTTAATACCAGGCAGGTTCTATTGAGGCCAACCCAGACTTAAAATCTTCAGAAATTTTTTCAGTCTGCTTATGCTCCAACTGACTGTGGTGACGTCGGCGTCATGAACGCCATTTACTCGGATCTGGCCGCTCTCCTTCGGTCGACAAATGCTATCAATATAATCGTTGTGGTCGGAGATATAAACGCTCAGGTTGACCGCTTTGGTGAGACCGAATCTTCCCTAGGTGGCAGGTTTGGAAAAGTATCACACCGTTGTGATAATGGCGAGCGGCTGCTGCAACTGTGCGCCGAGCACAAGCTATTTCTAGCCAGCATTGATTTCATACACCATGCATACCACTGTTAAACTTGGCGACCACCTCTCCGAATCAGAATTCGTTCCCGGTAGACCACACAGCTGTGGATAGCGGGGATCCACTAAAAACGATCGCTCTGGAGGGAGCAAATACTCGGACTCAGATCACGCGTTGGTACGTTGCTGCTTCGTTCTTACTTTTACTCGACAGCGACCTGATCGACAGCAACGACTGGTTGCTGAGAAACCGGCTATACCGTCGACAAAACAAGTACCAAACTAGCTCAAGAAAGCAGGCTTAGCAAGTACCACCCGAAGATCTTAATAGCTGCTGGACCCAAATCCCACAGGCCATTCACGAAGCAGGTACTTTAACATGGGTACCGTAGTTCGTGTGTTGAAGCCTGGATTTCAGAGGAATTCTTCAAGTTGTTAGATCCCAAACGGAACATTCCTCCCGGCAGTGCATATATCCGGAGGAAGCTGAAGTGTAGCCGGACCGCCGATCACGAGGCCTGGCTAATGGAGAGAGTTAAGGGAATGGAAACCACTTTTGCAACAGGGGACACTGGCAGACTCTTCAAACCTATCAGTGCTACAGGTCCCAGGCGACTGTTTATCAGTAAAACAATCAGCGGGGCAGACGGCACACTCATTCATAAGTCTGGAAGGTTAAAGCGGTGGGCAGAACACTTTGAGGATCAATCTGGTCGGCCTTCTGCTTCTACTGTTACGGACAGACTTGCAGTGTAGTACCGTGATCGGTAGGCTTGGGATCACCCACTAAAACTGAGGTCTGCAATTGTATCTCGGCTCTCAAACGCGATGAACCTGCTGGCCCAGGTGATCTCCAGAGAGCACTTTTCAAAACAGGGATGGAGATGTTGGCAGAGATGTGGCGGCAATTACAAATATTTTCGATATTCGCATCCCACTGCACATTCTTGATGATTTTGTCTTTCTACCTTTTTATTTTAGTCAAACCATCGATTTGTAATGTCTGTTCCGGAGCTTAAAACACAACCCGTTCCGTGGCTTGCTAGCTTGACGTGATTTCTCTGCATAGTATTTCCCAGGGTCAATATCAGTACACAGGGATCAAGGCTGCCGGTCCTTGTTTTCAGTCGTTCAGTATTCGATAGTGAGAACTGCTTGGATGCTATTTTGTTGGACTGTTCCAACAGAGGCTTTGACACAGTTGTCTCAACTCGTGTGGACGATGAAGAACACCCAACTGTGGTGAGGTCACCCGATAACGGTTCGCATATTCAAGAAAGATGTTCCCGGGTTCTTGCGGAAACCAAATGGGAATCAGCTTGACCCGTCACCATTAAGGTTCTAGCATCCACTACACTGTGTCGACTCACTGCAGACATCCGGGAGGTTTTGGAAACACACTGTAGCCACAGTATCGAATTGGTTACCTATGCTGACATCAGATTAGAAATCTATTCAGTAAATACTCAATGCACAACATTAACTTTGACCCAAAAATCCTGTTGACTCGCACGAACACAATACGAACGTCACCCCGCAACTCGCCTCTAGAGCAGAAGGAAAATCCTACATCGTTTGCCGTGGTCAATTAATTGTCATAAGATCGAGCTGACGATTACCTTTTGTAACGTTACCTGGTGAAAGCTAGCGTTGCATTCTACACGGCTTAGTTGGATGATTAATTTCTATTCCTTGTGCAGTGTGTATCATACTAGGATAGGCAAACACGTTGAAAAACTCCAGTAATTGAGCAACAAATATCGGAACGAGGCTATTTATCTCGCCTGGTGAGTTATATCGAACATACCGGCCAAGTGATCCTTCCGATACGACGGCCGATTATGGTCTGATCATAAGCCGTTTTGTGTGCAGAAAATCCCAGAAGTTGCTGATAAGGCAGCCTGAACCGGTTGGTCCAGTTAGTCATCAGAGATGGACAACATAACTGAACTTGTATACGCGCCGCAGACAAATCACTGCACAAAAATGCGTGAAGGGATATAACGAGGATGCTATTTTGAAGCTGAGCCTCTTGGCTCCCGTCGGGTATTGCGAACACAAGTATGGAAATAGGCAAACGACATGCATGGGAGTAAGGGTAGCCTCAACACAGAATCATTTGATGCGCCACATACTGCGTTCTAGAGGAATATCCTAGCAGGCAACAACAGACCACCAGTTGTGATAATCCTTGCTGACTTGGCTAAAAGAATGTGCAATCGCAACACCAATCTCATAAGAGACTGGCACGAAACGGTGGGAAGCATACACTGAGTATCAGAATAACACTATGCGTCGACCTTCAACAGAGAGCAGACGTGTTGATGAAGCGATGATGTAAGCTATCGAGTATTTTAGAAACACCGCTAAAGGCTCATTTGCTTACAAAAGTATGACCCAGAAATATCAATGATCAACGTTGAAATATTCTTTCACATGGTACAAAGTGTGAGAGAGAAATTCCTTTAACGGCTTGCGCTCACGCTGCAGTGGGCCAATGCCCGACACGTG
This sequence comes from Paragonimus westermani, assembly GCA_008508345.1. Classification (NCBI taxonomy): domain Eukaryota; kingdom Metazoa; phylum Platyhelminthes; class Trematoda; order Plagiorchiida; family Troglotrematidae; genus Paragonimus; species Paragonimus westermani. The sequence continues at coordinate 45,685 of QNGE01001200.1, forward strand.
TAGAGATAAACCTAAATATTAGATACAACTGCTCAATACGAAAGGAAAATACACACATACGCGCGCGCATACACATGACTCGAACAGTGAGGAGAGGGAACCACACACGAACGGAACAACGGCAAGTGTGTATCAACAAAATGTGACATCCGGTTGAACAAATCACACTCAAATAGGGCTGCGTACACAAACGCGTAATATGGTAACCAATAGAAACGATGATGCGTCCACGCTCTAGCGGTCCGACCAGTTGAGATCCATGTGTACGTGCACACACACACATAGGTGAGAGCAATGGCAGAAAAAAGGGAAGGACAGAACGATCGAATTCCGTGAAGCGGAGTTGAATGCTAGCCGAAAAACGGCTTTTCATACAAATGAATGTTGTGTACAAAAGTCTGTAATGAGCGCATGCTGAGTTGCAATTGGCCTATGGTTACAGTGGGAATGAGTACAAAAAGGGGAATATCACACATTCGCTGTCTGCGAAACGAAATAGACCACGGTCACAATAAATCTGCATTGCTATCTTTGCGGACGGAAAGCAAAAATAGTCTGTATGTGTGCGCGCGTTTAAGTGTACAAGCGCATGTTAGCACGATATGGATTAAAACTGAATAACATGACTGTACACAATCGATTTACAGTGTGAGAAGGTCGCATCGATGACTTGTTCAAAAAAGGACTGCTGTGGTTTATCATGTGATCAAACAGCCTACGGGGCTGCTCACAACAAACCGAGGAGGTCACAACCAGCAACACAAACACAACTCACTATATACAGAACGCCTGTGTATCCGTGGTGAGATGATAGAACGGGGGAAACGGGATCAGCAAAAAGCCTTAGCAGCACACAACCAGAAAAGGACTGAAAACTGATCAGAAGAGAAAGTGCACCGGGAAGGGATAATAGCAATAAAAGTGAGCCGTTGTGATAAGCTACCCGAGGTCAGGTGGATCAATTTGGGAACGTGATAAGTGACCAGTTCTAGACTTAGTCCAAACGATCCGACAATAGCGAAGGAGAGAGAGAGAGAAAGGGGAGAACACAGTATATTGCACATCGAATGTGTACAACTCGCAAACACGGTAACTGCGTCGTCAATTTGCAAACTGATCAGTGTTGAGTGAGGCGAGTGTGATGGGAGGAGTGGAGGAAGAAGAAAATGGAGCATAAAGAGGCTGAAACCAGGGAGTAAAATAAAGACTAGATAATCGATGGGATGGGAATGAAGGGTAGAGGGAAACTGGATGGGCAGATGATGGACAGACGATGGCTCAATTAGACGTGGGCGAACGGACGGCGTGAAGTCGGGCAAGTAAGATGGGCGTGAGAGGAATAATCAATAGACTGAGAGCGAACGGCAGCAGAGTTGATAGACGAACCGCCTGTCATATGCGTGGGAGAGATAAACAAATAGGTTTTTCATCATTGTACGCCAAATTTACATGTATAAAATACAGTAGTTAAATGAAATCTACACAACCAAAGTCGAACTGATTAAACGGAACACGTCAGAAATCCGCAGTGGTCCGCATGGTTTCACGCGCTAATAGTTTTTCGTAACTGCTCTGGAATAGACGACAGATTGGAAAACAATCAAAAAATACCACCTGATGATACTGTAAATATTAAGCCCCACAGAAACATAAGCCCGTCTAGGTGGTAAGCTGTATGTAGCACAGTAGATAAGAATACAATCTAACGGCGTTGTCAATCGTATGCTAAAAGAATGGTCCTCCTCAGCTGAAAGGCCACAATCAGAGTTGACAAGCGTTCTCCTTGTAGGTAGTCAGTTCGGTCGTAATGCTATCTGTAAAAGTACGTCTACGTAACGATTATGGAGGAATTGCTGAGTAGCAGGTAACCCAGAGTAGAAGGTTATCACTTCGATCGGTTATTTGGGGTTGCTGAAGTTCTTGGTCTGTCACAAACAATGGGCAGGCGATCAATATTACCGCATTGGAATATTGGCGATGTTGAAAGCATTAGATCCCCGGTTGATGATGATAAGCATGAGATTTATAAGTATAGCAGCGAAATAAACTACTTAATTGCCTACATCAAATGGCTAACCATGTTGCCATCAAGGGGCACTAACACTGATTTTTGAAATACATGGTTTACTATTGAGTATTACGATGATAAACTACTACCACGTGCGGATAAATTATGTGGCCGTCTATATTCTTGTGTTGCATCAATCATTTTTGTGATATTTGTTGGATGAATACGTGAAAGCGCGAAACACAATCAAAAGTAACCGTGAAAGAGTGAACGGGTGTGGAATAGCCGTAAGGCCATTCAGTGCTGCCGGAAATCACAATATAGGAAAGTTCGTGACCTCCAGTTTCGTCCTGCGACTCAATGAGTGGAGTTCACTTAATGAGCTGGTGAATGCGTCTCCAACAATGAATTGGACGTATGGGGCCCAACATTTTACGAATTCCTGAGGACAGTGGTTGACTTTGGTATTGATATGTTCGCCGAGCTTGGCATTCAGGTTGCAAACGTTTCATCACCCAGCGAGGTGACATCATCAGTGCGTGAGTGTTTCAGCACTGTTCCCGAACATCAGAAACAGTGGTTGATATTTCATCACCATTGTGACTTCAACCATTTAACGCGGAGTTCAACTTTCAGAGAAGAATAATGCCCTACGGAGACGCGTGAATAAATGGAAGGGGAATAGTCAAGCGACTGAGTTGGTCTAAGGCGGTTGCCAAAAGACCAATGAAATAGCCCATGCCGTGTCCTGCAATAAAGCTGACGGGAAGTTGGGATTCCGAAGACGAACGAAAGACCTATCCGACCCAATGCAAGAGCAATAACAGATACTTCCAAGCTCAAAGGGACATAGGCACATGTACTTATTAGCACAGAAAGAGGAAGTAACAAATGTCCGTTCACTTAACACATCCAAATTATCGCAAGCTAATACAAATCGCATAGGAAGAACATCATGTTATCCTTGTGAGGAAGGTCCCGTTGGCATGATCCATCAACAGAACAGAAGTGACTCACTGGGCATAGGGATAACAGCGATTGATATGTGACTGGCAGCAGATACAGTATAGAAACAAGTGAATTGGTAACAATGGACAGAAAGTAGATGTAAGCTACTGTGGTGGATATCTCCATTAACCGATTATCCAAACCCCGACACAACAGAAGACCTGACAAACGGCCAATCCAAATATCGCGATAAAGATACAACATCAGGATTGGACGAACGGTCTCAGTGTTGTGCCTTCCGTTATTCGCCAATTTATCTGTTCCGTATTCCACCAATTAACATACAGTTTATGATGTTGCATGTGCTAATGAGATCAGCCGAGACAGGCTGTGATTTTTTAAATACTGTTGTAGATCCATAAACTCGGCGTCTCAATTCATGAATAACAATTGCTTACTGCTACCAGTACCAGGTCTTCTTATTACTTGCGTGGAAGGTTTCAATTCACGTACTAGGGCTATTCGAAGTCCCTAATTCTGAGTATCACAGCTACTCACATCAATACATCGGAATACATAATTTATAACTCTTGTTGTCAGGATGCATCATGCAGTTCTTAAGTTTCGGTAAAAAAAACGCTTTAACATCTGTTTCCTACTTTCCAAAAATCGTGGCTGTCTTATCGCAATGGCGAGTATGTAAGTAACCTTAAACTACGGACATGATCATAGGGCACTTGTATAAAAACAGATGGGGTTTCAGGATTGGGGGATGAAAAATGTTCCTACGAGAGTGACAGGAAACTGACAGCTGTTCTATAATCACCGATGAACGGCATGTAAAGATGCGCTTTCCTCTACAAAAGGGAAGTGAAAATAATGTATTCGTTGATATTTGTGAACCTTACCTCGGAATACCTTACATAAAATGACCTTACAATCGCTTTGTGTCCATTCTTATCGACCAATTTAACCATGCCTAAATAACAAGAAATAACCACAGTAAACACTGCTAAGGTTTGCCGGTAGTATACATTTTTTTTACCAAGAGCCAAGGTGAAGTCCAGCCACGCATTTATGAGAAAACCGTGTAGACCACTGCTCCATTGACCTTATATCAGGCACGATTGAATCGTCACATAAAAACACTCAGCCATATTCGACCAAATTATCACAGGTGAATCCCCAACCACATTAGCTTGTGGGAAATGTTCAGAGTGCCTGATCACCTTAAGGGAAGACACTGTAATAATTCAGTTATCTTCAATCGATGCCCCCTTCCTCGCAATTAGGACTGTGTCAGGTTGAAGTTGTAGAAATCGTTAGGCTTTCTGAGCGATATCTGGAGTACTGATAAGTAGTAAGGGGTTGTGGTTGACATAAGTTGAACACCACTCACAAGTGATTGCAGTTTCGACATTCCCATGGACTTTACAGTTGGGCGTTTGCATATAATAATTCAGCTGTGCCTAAGGTGGAGCCAATAACGCAGTAACCAACACGGCTGCCTCATGAAAGCATGGTTAGAGTTCTAGTCCGGCCGTGGCAAGGATATGCGCCACTGGCGAGCTCTAACAAGACTGAATCTCGTGCATAGTGTTTTTTCGAAATAGACTCGCTGGAAAATCTCTGGGAATACGATAGTTGCGATCAACTGGGTGATATTCAACTTATATCAACCGAATCCCCGTTACTTACCAGTAAACATTAGGTTTCGCGTTTTCGTGCAAAAACAAAAAAGAACTATTTAGACTGAAAACTTACCAAGATATTACGAAATACGAGTGGTCCCATGGTTTTCGAGTGCTGTACGTCATTCAGTCATCTTAATGGTTATGTATCTTCGCTCGATTCTTCTTCTGACGATAATTCCCCAGTAGATGGACAGGGGACGTTCATCACCTAACTTCAGTTAGTGACAACTACAAAACATAGAAATCTAACTTTTGTTACTGATAGGCTGGAACCAAAGCCAACATGAGGTGCAACAAAGGGAATGACGACTTCCTCATCCATCACTGATCGGCAACAACAACATAACTCTTATTCGGGAAAATAAAGTGGATTTTGGCTTGGATGTTTTGACCATTCAGTAAGCACCAGCTGTGTGCGTGATTGAACGGAATAGAACAGTATTCACACGATATGACCATTTCAATGACCAGATGTGATGACGCTGTCACGACGCTGGCTATGAAGCGAACGAGATCTACTACTGGACAGATGTGTGACACACACTACAGACCAACATTAACAAATCTGAAATTGGAAAACAATACATATAGACAATACCTACAGAGTAAATTGAGAAGATAGCCTCGAACGGTGATCAACTGGAACAGAAGAAGAAACGAAGTCAGAATCAGGGATAAGGCACGTTACTCACCTGGATCAGACCGTCGTAATCACGACCAACAAGTGTGACTGATTGGCTTGGAGAACACGACGATGCAGTTCCGGAGCAGCAAGATTTAGTTGAGCATGCGAGAACTCACACGGTGGGAAAATATGGACCACATAGAGACCCTTTTAAAAGATACAAATGAACAATATCGTGATCATCATCATCATCGATAGTAGCGCAACAGTGACTGATAACGATGTTCAACCGTCACACAATCATCACAAAAAGGTGAGTCCTGGTCTAAACATAAAATGAAAGGAATAGATAGGACTAAATACACGAAAAGTATGGAGCGAAGCGCTCAAGGTCATGGTGCTTACACTCCGCAAACAAACAACTGAGTGGCATCTAAGAAAAAGGCGGCATCTGCGAGACAGGTTTATTGTCGCCTTTACTCTTCCAATCAATACAATCAGTGGACAGCTCGACCAAACAAATTATAGGATGTCACGTTACCTACACTTCACTAGGCAAAACTACATACTAATTAAAGTGAGCGTCTAATTGCTTCAAAAGGGCAATTAGCATACCAACTGTCACCTCAGAAAATCGACCAAATTCTCTCCAAGTCCGCCAAGGGGTGTGATTTCGTTATCACACCGACCATTGCTTCGGGCTGAATCAATTGAAGGTGAAGGTCTAATAACTTCGTTGTGCAAAACACCGCGAATAACACCATACTTCACAAATCTCACCTAAACGAGCATATCGAAAAGGCCAGTTTCAACTTACCGTTCTCTTCAGTGTAGGCGTGGTTGGTGGAAAACATACGAAAAGAAATCGGAGGCCGTGAGAGAGTTATCCAATTACTGGTGAGAAGGCCCGAAAACCTCGAATTGCTTTAACAGAATGAAAACGCTCGTCCCAACAGAAGAATGAGACAATTCAACAATTGAATGTTCGCAGTATGCAATTCTAGCGACCACACAAATCGTACTCTGATACGAGACGAATGCCATTGTGTGAAACAGTTGTACCTCACATGGAAATGACCGACTGCGTATTTACGCAAGTTCCTTCAACTCCGTTAGTCTCAACAGCATACCTTCAATTCGACATTTTCCAGTTCACGTCATCGTACTCATCTCCTTCAACAGACTTGTCGGCCTACTACGTAATTCGATGTTAGTTATCCTCAAACAGTCATCTGCTCGAAGGCCACACTCACTAGGTTTTAGAGCGGATAAGGGTGGAACCACGAGCACTGCAGTGTAAATCGCATGTAGTGACATTCGAGTACGACAATGCTTCGGAATCGGTCATTATGACCGTTTAATAAGAATGCGGCAACTGCCAGTCATGCCTTCCGGTGACGCGATCAAAGTCACTAAACGAAAATTTATAGAGAAATGACAGCAAAGCTGAACAGTGTTAGCGGGATGCAGATGGAATAAGCATCGAAGAGGGAAGTGAAATGCTGTTGTGAGAACCTCCACAGTCAGGAAATTACATTCCGATTAATACAGAGGTGCACGAACACAGTGATTGAAACCTTGATCTGTTAGACAGAGCACTACCCATCGTGTGCATTTTCAAACGTCCCCGATCAAGCGCGTACAGCTAGGACAGGTCAACTTCGATAAGGTAAAAATAGAAGGCCGAGAACACTACCAATCTACTTGAAAGCTCTTCCATAGATGACAATGTGCAAAGTAGTTGGTTTAGACATTTGGAGCGATACCGCACCAGTTACATTAGGTTTTACGGGTGCCTGAAACGTGGACTCCCGCGATTGACAGTTGTCCGGTCGGTGATGTCAGGATAGTCCAGACACTGCTGACTGTTTACGGTTGCTATCCTCCAGTTGGTAGGCGCAGAAATATGGCGTGTTATATTGTACAAACGTTATACCGTAGGTCTTCACTGTGAAAACCACTCTTCAAGAAATCTGGGCTACCACTGATACTCATCGGCTTGATTAGAAGGATGGTCACTGGATCCAGTAACGTGTTCTACCACTCGGTGTTTCGATTACCCCATCAGTAATTCCAATCATATTTCCCTCCACTTTATTCAAGCAAGTGGCAGTAACACCGTCTCCATCCACTTTCGTATCTCCCTTCAGGCCACTGATGTCATTAGGAGCTCTCGCGGTTTTATGTTGGAATCAAGGCAATTCAAACCGTTTTCAATGGGATTTGGGTGTGGCGAACGTGCGAACCATTGAACAGAGATGTGTTGTGAACGGTTGACATTATATGCATTGTCTCCATGTCATTATTACAGTCACTAACTGAGACCGAACAACACGAATGACCTTCACTGGGTTGCCTGACTAAACAAAATTCAACCGAGCTCGGCCTACTGCCTGGCGGAGACCAAAACGTTTAGCAAGCGACTGGAACACAGCAGACGATGTGATGGGAAGGCAAACGGAAATGTACGCTCGTGAAATGAGCGAGTCAATGATAACGCACGCTTCTCTGCATCGCAAGTTCGGGTTCATATAATTCGTGTATGGGATACTATCTGATCAGACGGAAGTAATTTGGACCTTATTGATCACATCGTCAATAGTTCGGACCACAAGAACTTGAGAGTGCTAATACGGAAGGTTTTCCCATAACTCCCGTCACAGGACCTAAAGTGATATCTCTGACCAACCGGATCAGCCTACTACGAGCGTTCAAGTCATCCAACAGTGTTTGCCGTTTACCTTGGTCTATGGGACCGCCTAATCTTTCTGCTGTAAAACATCCTCAGAATCACGTTGACAGAACGATGGAATTACTGGTACGATCGTAGCTTGGCTTGTCGTTATGGATGATATGACACCCGGTTTAACACGAACACAACGCGTAAGGACACGAAGATAGACCAACCCACTAGTACTGTACGCGATAACAGAAACAGCTTTTTCAGAGCAATATCACACTTATTGTGTTGCTTTTGTTGTGTAGTCGTGCCGCGCATGTGTTCACTCGCGTCATAGCGTGAGCCAACGCGACACTGGATTAGTTGAGAAATAGTCGAAAGTCAATAAAGGCCACCTAGATAAGTCGTGAATTAAGGTGATGCGTGGTATTCGATACCGCTTACTTCACGTTTAGTTCGCACCGGGTGAACGATGCCAGTCGCAGGTTCGCATGCCCGTCCGTGCCAGCTGAAAAACACTTCATTTTTTTGACCAGGGGTTATATGTAGGTGATTACAAACTGTTCGCCGTAAAATACGAAGCAAGTTGGAAAAATTAATTCTCTGGCTTCCCACCGTTCCAAATCAACCCCGGCTGTGGCATGTAAATCGATAAGGCAGGATAGAAATAAGCGAGGTGAAGACGGGACAAGCCAAGGGAACAAGGCACAGGCGACCTTGTCCTCTCACCCCTTGGCCAAGTGACCAATGGGAGCGAAGGCGAAGGCGAACAAGGGGAGCGAGATTCTACACAAAAATCAATACTATCGAAGGAATTGTGGAACAAACGGCGAGTGATAGTGAGCCAGACATTAAACCACGGCCTAGGAACGGCCAATCGACCACACAATGCATGCAAATCTTCCGTCGGACCAAGCCGTGTACACCATGCATATATTAGGTGAGAGCGTAATGGAACACAGACACACGGCTTGCTCAACGCAGAAGGCTGTACGATAGACGAATCACGCCTAGACCTAGCTATTCAGATGTAACAGTTGCAAATATCCCAGTCCTCATGGTTACATACTCAACAGTCTAGAAACAGAACCGTCCAGTAAGATGCATGATTGGACGCATACTTACTTGCTGAAAATCAGGAATCCCCACATTGATTATACCGGCTGCCACTTTTTCTTGCATATAACGAATGAAACTGTCATTCAATATTTGTGTCTGTTTCATCAGTTCAACTGGCCCACTGCCGGCCGGGAGTGCCAAACAAACACATGAGGCGCCGTCCTGATGAATCTTGCGTTGAACACCCTCCAACTGGGCCGGTTCCAGGCGCATCCGTTGCACTATACGCAAGGGCCCACCACTGGCCACTAGAGAATGTTGAGACTGGCCACCTCCACCGGAGGCCAGTAATCGCATGCAATCATGCAACAAGTTTGGATTACCATAAATATAGTGTAGGGCCACACGCGTCTCTGCGTTCTTTAGAGAGAGGCGACCTTGCCAAACCAATGGATATGTCTAGAAAGAAAGAAAGAAGAAAATGTCTAGGAGTTCTCGGGAAAAAGCGATTCATCCGCAATATGACGTAAGAGTCAGGTGGACTTTAGGTGTTAGTACGTTCTATATGGGGAAAAATTGATCAAACGATCGACAGACAGGTGGAAAGTAACGGGCCGTGGGATAAATGATTCGGTGGATATTGTAATCAGATACAGCCTTTTAAGTGACGCTCAGTAAATGCAAGCTGGTAGCATTAGAACCTATATGTCCCAATAAACTGTAAATCGGAAATGGGAAGCAGATGAGTCGACAATAGTGCCACACGAGCAATTAGCTGCTGCCTAAGCACACTGCACTGCAACCTAGAGGACGTAATTAAAACATTAGCACATCGATGTACCTATTACATACTTCACTCACATGGCTTAATGAATTCCAGGAGATCGGATTCAATGAGGTAGCACCAGCAGACTGTGGGGGAATAGGGCGAGGTGGAGGTACGATTGGTGGAGAGATCAATGCATTCGTTTCTGCGTTACTACAGGGCCGAGATACAGCAGCAGCGGCCACCAAATTTACATCCGGGCTGGGAGCGTTGATGTACATAGACGATGTGGCCGATTGCGGAGCGCGCTGTGACTGCTGGTTCAGCTGAGCGAATACCGGGTTGTTAGGAGGAGACGTGGCTGTCGCATGCAAATTGACCTTTCCGTGTACTTCTGACAGGCTGACATTCGGACCTACGTGTTTGGCAGTAGGCCCATTACACAAACGAGTATCAGTTAGCTGATGCGCAAGTAGTCGGAGATAGTTGGCAACCTGGGTTTCGGTCTCAGAATGCCCAGGTTCATTGACACCGCTACCGCCACCAAGGCCAGTTCCGCCAACAGCTGCCTGAGCCAACGCCATTAATACAGAGGGTTCAACCGCACCACTCAATCGGTCGATCAGCGTTTGCATAGTGTGATTGTTTAACTGGGGAGTGGCGACAGGAGGACTACGGCCAGACAACAGAGGGGCAGCAGCACGAGCGGGAGAGCGACCGTAAGGCGGTTGTGGTAGCGTAGTGTCGGATGTAGGCGAAGTTAACTGGACAAACGGAGGGGCGGTATTCCCCGGGCCATGAGGCTGAGAAACTACTGGTAGACAAGCATTGCTTGAATGAGACGCTCCATTGAAGGCGGAAGATATAGTTGGTGTTGATAAGCCAGATAATGAGCTTTGAATGCTTGTTGTAGTCACCGATGTACGCGTAGCTGTTATCTGTCCAGACAAACGATCTAACAGTGGAGTTTTCAACTGCTGGAGAGAGATGGTTGCCGAAGGTTCCGTTAAATGGCCACTGCCTACACTGGAGGAAACGAATGATGGGTCAGTGGATTTCGGAAGTAAGACCGTTTTCTTTAGAAGCAATCCGCTAGATCGTCTAACGCGAGCACCTGTATCAGAAGCTTGAGCAGCGGCCGTCGCAGTCTGACGAGGAATGGTTACCGTTTGGATAGGAGGCCGTTGTTGAGACTGTGTCAAGCTCGCAGCGCTCGCTTGACCGACAGCACACGAAACCAAGGGCGGCTTATTGGCGGTAGCGGAACCACAGGCAGCGACAGCTGTGGTCGCTTGCATTTCAGAACTTGAAAGTTTGGCTGAAACCTTGCACTCATTGGCGACAGTTTGTGGCACGGCGTCGGTATTGACCGTGGACATTGCGTTGGTGGCTGACAACATTGCGGCCTAAAGGAAAGTTGTTAGTATAATGTTTTAGAAACGAGAAAAGTGAACCCGATCGACAAAACAAACTAATGTTTTCGTATGTGAGGCAGAGAGTGTACACATGTGTTGACACCAAAGAACAAGGCCATGAAACAGCCCACAGGTTAGAGGGAAGACTGGTACGGAAAAACGAACGAGAATGTCTGATTGCACAAGGTGTTTCTAACCTGTTTGATGAGTCAATCTCTTGGAGTCCCGGTTTCCAGCTTCCCCAACATGAAATATTCTCGTCTGGGAATAGGGAACTTTAAAATGTGGCCCAAAACGCACTGCATCACACCTGATAAAAAATATATAGTAAACCAAATACAAATCAAACCACAGCTTACATACCAAACAGCCTAGTCGATCTGAAATTTGACTACATAACAACGCACTATGCCTATTCCCACAACAAGCTATCAAACATTCGGTGCAATGATACATAGAATGTACTTACCTTGATGTTAGCTGCTGCCTGACGTGCTGCATTAACCGGAAGAGTGATGGTAGTGGCTGAAATTGTTCCGGTTCCCATTCCGCCAACGACACCCGAAGCCGCCGTAGGACCCGTGACAGTAACCTGACTCCCGGGTATTAGCTGTAGTGCGGCCAATAGGGTGTTGAGCAAAGCATTTCCGGTTCCAATGCTCACAACGCTACTAGAACCGTTCTTTCCAATAATCGTCGGTTTGTTGGCACCACCAGTGTTCGAAGAAACAGGGATAGTGACAGCGGCAACAACCGGTTCAGAGGCTAAAGATAACGGGAACGGTGTAGCTGTCGATATCGATCCAGCGACTGAAACTGACTTCGGAGCCAGAGTACAGACCGGGATAGCTATAGATGTTGCATTAATGGAGGTCACCGGCGTCACACTGACCTTCGGGTTTGGCGAATCTTTTGATATTCGTGAGAGAGAGGTGGTTTGTTCGGCTCTGTAGTTACTGAGATAACTTTGCATGTCAAACTGACCGGACAAAACATCCCTGATCACCTCATCAACGCTATCTGCCGTAGTGCTGATGGGAACAGTGCGAGTGTCGGGAAGCAAATCAGCTGAAGCAATCGCAGTAGTATGTACGGACGTTACTAGGCAACTGCTAGCAGCGGGACTCGAGCCAATGTTTGGAACACCAGGTGATGTAGTGCATGTGGTGATAGGTGATGTGTTAATGGCTTTACGCGTGCCACACACAGTCGACTGTTGAGATGGCGAGGAGCTCACTGGAGTGGTTGAACGATGATGATGTAATTGGGAATGATCGAATCCCGGGGGAGACTCCTCATCAAAGTTCGGTTCATATGGATCAACTGAAGTATGGGATTTCGGAACGGATGAGGGGGGACAGGCTGAAGATGTGGTTCCGACAGTGCAGTTTGCCTGATGTGCAGCGTCACCGGTTGCGTCGTCTAGTCGATTATGTGGTTTGTTGACGATAGGTATAATTGGAGAGGCCAAACAACTCGACAAAAACCTGCTCGTTGAATGTGCGCTTTCAGTGGAGGTTGAATTCAAAGGTGAACACTGAACAGCAGGGACATCTTTGTTAGCTACACAGAAAGATATAGATTTGCCCTCGGAACGTCGTCGCTTTCTGGAATTGATTGCACCAGACATATCCACACTTATGGAAACATCAGGACGTTTGCCAGATTGAAGTCCAGTAGGCTGTGCATGTTGTGACTGTCTGGTTAAACGACCAGAAGCTGACTGCGATACAGAAACGGTCAATGGAGCACACGCATTCACCCCTGGAATTGTGGGCACCTGCACATCAGGAGATGCATTCGTGGTGGTTAAAAGTTGCGAACTGGAATGTCCTGCGGAGCTGGATAAGGAGAATACAATGGGACTGCTCGAGATGTCATTGCTAGAGCTGGATGTGGTTGGCAAATGGACGGAGGTCGAGGCGGAAACCACGGATCCTCTGGAAAACGTATTGGCCCCGTTACATTTTGTGGATGAACAAGCACTGGTGGTGACTAAAAGAGGTTTCCGTTGACCATTTGTAGATCGTTTGCTAGTTACTACAGCGGCCCCCAAAGAGTGTGTTACCACGTGCATACTATCAAAAGAGCGAGAACCGGAAACCGTGGACACAGCTGAGGAAATATTAAAAGAATTCGACTGATGACTGGTGGTGGGGTGATAGTGAGCAGCCGCTGCAACTGCTTGTTGGGTTTCTTCGACTCTTTCGGCTTTCACCCGTTCAATAACACTTTGAACATACCGTGTAATGTCATGTGCATCGGACGGCGGTCCATTAGGAGGCGGGGAGATGATTGGGAGTCCTTTTATAGAGTCTGAAGATGCACCATGCGATTTCCGTGTAGTATTGGACGAAGGAGACTGAAGATGTAGAGGTGTAGAGTTAGAGGGCACGTCTGCTTTCACTTTATCACCGTTGTTAAATGACTTAATCTCCACATCAGTCGTGTGACTTGAAACAGCGGACGTGCAACAAAAAGTAGAAGTCGAGGAAGATGTTGATGGCGGAACTTGTGATAATTCGGATGAAGATTCAAGTTCTGGTTTATTAACCAAACTAACTGGCTTTAACTGTTCCCCAACAGGTTCCGAATGTACGGAGGCGAAGCTCGATGAACAAATTGATTCAGAGATTGCGTTAGTCAACGGATTACAAGAATAAGGTGTAGATACGGCGGTCGTAACCATCGGTGACATTACGCACAAGCTAGAACTGTCGAACGCGTGGTGATTTTGTGCAGAGGTTATTACGACATAATCGTTCGGAACCGATTCCTGTTTGGTATAAGTGGTCGGGATCGCACAAACTTCAGTGACATCTGGAGATTTAACAGATGTACCCTCCAACACAGAAGTCGTATGAACAACTTTCGAACGAATATGCGAATTGGGGCTAGTTTTCACCTGAACACTTGGTGAAGGGCTCCGATTCCCTTCTGCCCCGATAGAGTTGATTGGATCTACAGCAGACGGCCCAACTGGTTCACATGTCGGTTGCTCGATCTGGTCTTGCGGGATAAAAGAAGTCTCAAAAAAGCTGCTCTTTATAGCAGAAGGATCAAGCACGGGTGTGCAGATGATGGAGTCTGCATCCTGGTCTTTTTTCATGCTGACGAACAATTTAACATCATGTCCAATATTCAACGGGTCATCGTCGGAGTCACCTGGAATAGGAGACACCAGCTTCCCAGCTGGAGATAACAACTGGGAAGAAAATGAGGTTGACTGATAAGTGGTTGATGACTGTTCTGTTTTATCGATTGGGCAAAAATCAACATCAAAATCAATGTTGGTTGGATGGGGGGAGCTAGAGGCAACGCTAGAATGCCATTCATCGTCACTAAATTTCGTACAGAAGTTGCGTTCATTAAAATCTGACTGCTCCATCGGTTCGGTGGACGGTGTGGACTTGGAATTAGTGGAAAATCGGTCTGAATCGGGAAAAACGTCAAAAGCAGAATCTTGATCATCTTCAATCTTCCCAACGGAGCCATCACATACAGAGCTTCCGAGAATACAGCTACGCTTGATTTGTCTATTAACGAGGTAAAATGGACTTCGGCAATGAACAGGGCTTGGGCTACGAGTAATCGGGAGACTGGAATCATCAGTGCCACTGTGCAAACCGGTCGAAGTCCGACGATTGCGACAACCACGGGACCATTTGATTCCATTGAATTCTGCAGTGGTCGTACCATGCGAGCCCGGTGCGGAACACTTCATATAATCCGAATCAAAATCCAAAACATTAGCCTCATCCGAAAAGCAAGACTGTGGACTACGAGCCTGCTGTTCATAAACCTTTTTAAGATGTGACAACCGAGTTGCACGACCAATGTGATGTTCATACGTACAATCAAAAAGAGCGCGTTGTTTCTTCCGACTATGTAGGTTCTCGTCATCATGCCGACGTTTTGCTCCACAAGAAAACTGAAATTTGTGGTCGTTCACCGCATGTGTTTTGTGCTCTTCATTGTCTGCAAGTTTGTGTTTATTGTTGAAAGATAATTCAGTGCTAAAGCTACCGTTGATATTTCGTTTCGAGACAACAGAGCATGTATCGTGAGTGCCTGGCTCAGACAGACGACATGAATTTCGCATACCTTTTGGTTCTGGGTGTGCAGCTAAAGCTTTTGAGAAATTGCGTCCATATGCGCGCAGATTGACGGACGAGTGAGTAGCAACAGTGGTCATTTTACACCGATCATTACAAGTTTGAAAACGCTCGGTTCTGGTATACGTGCAAGATTGTCGTGACTTTTTACTTCTGGTATAACGATCCGACTTGTCACTGCTAGGACAAGATAACGAAGAGCTCGAATGCCCTACAGATTCATCATCCTCTTCTGCGGACCACTTCGAATGTGATGATCCTTTAAGCGGTCGCACACACTCATGGTAAGTCGCCGACACGGGAAACCTCATTCCCAAACTCAGACGTGTAAGGGTGCCAGGAGGCGATGCTGACCGACGCTCATCATTACTGGACAACGAAGACGACGTTGAGCTTAGATCTCTGCGGCGTCTCTTAATTTTGTGGGCGAGTTTTGTCGGACTTGGATGGCTCAACTCTTGAACATGAGTGGAATTAAGCAACTGAGGCCAAGTCCGATCAAGATGCTTGGAAGGGCGCCACGTGGATGAGCGGCAACTAACAACGCCACTCTCTCTCATACGACCATGAGGCACTTTAACACGAACATCATCCAATTTTGTCGAGTCAGTAAGCTTGAGATGACCAGATTTAGAGCGATAAGACCTACTGCTGGAATTGGTCATTGATGTTTTTATGCTGCGCTCACTCCCGAGTGATTCTGGAGGAGTATAAGGCAAAGTGTTGAGCGGAGGCGATTTAGCGAGTTGTACTTCTTTTTTTAGTTGTTTACGACGTTTCTTTTCTCGGACAGTTGATGCTTCTAATTGACGCCGTCTTCGTTCCTCGGCCTCTTTGTTCGTGCGTCGTTTAATTTTGTCATACATTGATTCGTAGACAGGCGATCCAAAAGTGAACCAGTCGGTGGAGTGAGTGCTCATTCCTCCAGAAGGGTAGTCTAATGTGAGCTTGTCGCAGCCTACCTCAGCCGATGGAGTTTGCTTCAGGGTGCAATTCAACGGAGGCGCAGAACACGGCGTTAAAGGTAACGAATCATTGGTTCTTCTTCTTTCAGTAAGCCGAAATGATTCCGAGTGTGTGGACAGGTCCGAAGGTGATGCTACTATCGCATTCTGAGACGGCGTACCTGAATTCCCAAGCTTGATAGAAACAGTGAGAGGGGTGGTTGTTGGAGGGCTACTGAAAGGGACCGGAGATTGGCTAGCCGGACAGTTGGTAGAAAGATGCAACTTTAAGCCAGAGGAAACTTCAGTGCAGTACAGACGCGATTTACGTTCAGGACCAGATGTTTTCGGTCGAACAACCTTCGACTGCGAGGTAATGGCGCAGGCAGGCAAAATAGAAGTTCCCTTAGTGGACGAAGGAGCAGTAGTCATGAGCGAAGAACAAGGTTTTGGTTGAGTATGGTAACTGTGAATCACGGTGATGGGTGGCTTCGGTCCCGAAGCACTATGCGATGACTTAGTGTGGGAATCGTTGGATGGACTGCCACCATTGCTACTATTGCTACTTGTGCTGCTGAAGCTTCTACTGCCACTGCTCACACCACTACTGGCACTAGATGGAACGATATTCACTGCGGGATTGACCCGAAACTCACCATTCAGCAAGGTGGTAGTAGACGGCGTGTGTGAAGTGGTTAGGCTAGGAATATGACTGTTGGTTGTAGACGGGCGAAGCTGGTGACCAGTACCAGATAGACCATCAATACCGTTCGATTTACGCATTGGATTGGACAATAAGCCAGTCGATATAGTCACTGAAGGCAAACCAGGACTTGACAAGCCCTCACTGTTGGCTGCGGAACTTCTTGTTGGAGACAATACGGCAGCAGCGATGGATGTAACGACTGAAAGAGGGTGTTGAGTAAAGGCGGGATTCTTAACAGCTGAGCCTGTCCACGGAAAATCAGATACTTCTGTGTTTTCAGACAGAACCGATTGTTCGGAGGATGCAGATAGCACTTTACGCGTAATAGTATTGGACGGCTTGGGTACATTCAGAGGATTAGAACTCCCGATTGCACGGGACCGGTGTGAGACTTTTGCAACATCAGCTGTTCGAGATCGCGCAAACCGGCATTTTGTACTTGGACTCGGAAGTACGCGGTGAGACCTCGATCGTGCCGACGAGCCCGAAGAAGAGGTGGAGCTTACGCTGGAAGAGGTTGAACTGCTGCTGCTGCTACTGCTGCTGCTGGTGCTTTCGCTGCTTAGACTGCTGCTACTGCTGCAAGTACTCAGGCTACTTGGACTACTATTTCGGGCGCGATCGACCTGTTTTAAGTGAAGCATCGTAACCCCTGAAGTAGTTAAACGACACTGATGTTTCACATCCTCTGAATAAGATGACTTTGACGTCTTGTGTGTGGTCACGTGAGCAGGATCAGGGACAGAGCTGTTGCATGAAGAATGTTTGGCTGAAACGGCTCTCGATTCGTTGGGTAAAGTGGCAACAACCTGTTGCTGAGAGGACCGGTTGGTAGCTGACGGATCTGGCTTAGCGTTGGGTCGTCGATCGTTAGAAACAGCAGCAGAAACCTTGGCTGATGCGTACTGAGAACAGGGTTTCGTGACAGAAGAGTCGGTGAGTTGATGAAGATTACAAGTAGGTCCTTCGATTGTTGTGGCGGAAATGACTCGTATGCGACTTGAAGCCCCAGATCTGCAATGGAAATAATATACACGTATGAATAACAGCAGACCTAGTCGAACAACTGTAAACCTGGTAGTGGTGAAAAAAGAGCTAAAGCCAACAAACAAAATTCAGTTCGGTTACACCACTGCAACAACGATAGAAATACAGACTGTAAGTAGATCAACCTAACGACTGGACGACAGTTCATGTGGTATAGAATATAACACACAGCGGACATGCTAAAATATTAGTAGAGTTATAAAAATGGGTTTAATCCAAGGCTTTCTTTAATGGGCGGTTCCATAAAAACTAACCCAACAGGGGAATACTCGATGGAAATATCAAATAGAGGAAAGAAAATCGTAAACAGGTGGCTCCTGATGAATACCTCTCGAAATACCAGTGCCATCATTATCTGGTACTTTTATTAGGAAAACAAACTGTTCAAGCGAATCAATCATGTGATGTTGGCCCATTTACTATTCACCGTTCTGGTCATCACACACAATAACACATCAAGAGCTCGCACCGATGCTAAACCGTCACACAGTCAAGCAGAGAAGAAACCAGCCTCAACCAACAAGCAACAGAAGAGAAAGGGATAGGATCTAAACATTAACACCTACGTCTAACCTAAACATCAAGGCGCCTGCGTGTTGTAATCGGACAATTAATGTACAAGTGAAAATAAGGTGATATCAGCAAGAGAGCTTCCTTGTGACTCTTGTTGTCCCCCGTTAGTAACTGTACTTGCTTCACTAATAACCAGGCTAAATAACGGCAACATTATTGCCAGTAAGCCCGACAGACCGCCATCTACTTAAGAGCATCTATTAAAAAAGTGAAATAAATAAACAAGATAAATGGAAACTCAATAAAACTAATTAGTGTCAAAATATCACTGGAAACGACGAATAACAATAGCACGGTTTGAACTTAAGTTCATATCCATCTAACCTCAAGAATGGAAAGCCATTTGTACAAGTAGCAGTGCCACTCCCAAGAAATAACAAGCTTGACATAATTATTGAGGAACTTTTCGGCAAGTACCAGATTCAACGCGTGAAATCGAAAGACTGACCTGGCCGCATTGAGCTTCAAACTGTTGACAAGAGTGGTTTGTCTTTGGCTAGCAAAATCCACTGCAACGAGCCTCCGCGGTAACTGTTTAGTCGGAGTTGCGGCAAAGTCCGGATTTAGTGCGACATCCTCTTCCAAGTGCTTTCCTGAACGTAAGTCAGAAAGCAGTCGGGAAGCATGCTCTGGAGACGCCAAAAGGATATAGGCAGCGTAATTACATTGCCCATCGGACTTGGTTGATGCACAAGACGGTTGTGTGCGACCGGATGGGTCGAATCGATTGATGAGAGTTATCTGGAATCAGAGACAGAATGGTATATGCAGCTCGATGAACTACGAAGATCAACCGCTATCACAAAGTGTGAATGAATGTGACACACGATCACCCTGAGAAAACTGAGGAGGATTGATTGTTCCATACAGGAGAAACGGTTGGATGACTACATAAGTTCATCAGAAACGTCTATCGGTATAACTAGCCATGCATCGATTAATGGTCAGATTTACAGCAAAATTGTCCCCGAATTGAACCAACATGAAGTTTCTGCAAAATTCTAAGCAAACGGCAGGAGAATTCCCGCCAATTCATGGCGATCGATTTATGCTCTATGTACCGGCAAAGATGGCCAGCATAACTAGACAAAACGGGGAGGGGGAGGGATGGCAGGACAGACAACAGAGGGGATGAGGATTAGGGTGGTGCAGCCAACAATCGATGCGACGTTGGGTGTGGTTTGCCTGGATGTCTAGTCCGTAGACAGGGCGGACAGAAAGAATGGGACAACTGAAATGGTCACGGATCGATAGGACAGGAAACCAAGGCAACAGAAGACTATTCCCGTGTGATGAGAGGTTGGCCAAAGAGGAAGAGTTGAGAGCAGATGTCACGTGTAATTGTGATAAGCTAGTATTCGAAGTCAGCTCTGTGCTTTAAACAGATAACCATCTTAATACTCATCAGGCAAAACAGTGCACTGCTTGTACTAGTTATCGGATGATGAAACCTGTGAGTTGGCCAACATACCGTTGCATATTAGCCGAGATGAACGCCTCAACAACAATAATAGCAATAAGTTAGAAACGCTGGCTCGTAAACAATTGGGATCGTACGTTACACACACACACACGCTACTTGATGACTACCTCCAAACGGTGCTTGTACGTGACAATTTTGTTTCCACTCGCCTGATGAGGACTGCCACAAAGGGGGCCAAAACGTTGCGAAGGGACTAAATTCAAACCGTAGACTAGCCCGGGAGTGAATACTAATGAAAATGTTCACTTACAGAAGTTCATTAATAACGGTCATAAGTCTAGGTGGAGCAGTCGCACAACTCAACACTGACCTGGAAGATCAGAAAGAAGTAAAGTGGGTGGAAGGAAGGAAAGAAATTTTGTGGATACGGCACGTCGTGATTTCGGAAAACAACTGCTTTTTTCCCGCATTTCGAACGGATCTCAGTGACCAAGTAAACACATCTATACATGCCACGTCGAATCTTCACAGTACATCAAATTCAAGCGGTCAAATCAGAACTGGCAGGCAACTGTTATGATGACGGAGAAATTATACGAAAAAAACAGGGCCAAATGTACAGTTAAAATAGCAGTATGCATACAACCAACCGAACTGAGCAAAGTGGCAACACGGACAGGGGTTAAGAGAATCAGTATGGCGCGACACCGAAAACGAGATGGGTGGCGTTCATAAAATTTGACAGCAGATCACAAGTTGGTACCAAAGGCTGTAGAATAAACAGGCGATAAGAAACCCACTTGCTGAACAGGAACGATTTGCGAGAGCCTGTGGAGCAAAGCAGTATCACGCAGTGAAGCCAGAGATATTGGGAGATCTGAGAACCACAACCCAGTGCTTGGTGGACTGGGCACATACGCCAGAAACAGTGGACGACCACCCAAACGAAGAGGATCACGAGAATGGGCACTCATCGCACGAATAGGCCCTCGCATTTCAGCAAATTGGATCAGTGCAGAATTCGAGCTGGTTTGCAAGTGAACATCCTGGAGATGTTTTTTTCCAAAATTTTGGTTGAACAAAGCGGAAAACGGGATCGTTATTGACAGGCGAAAACAAAGTGTACTGTATGCTCCTATGCGATAACACCTCATAAGTGAGTAAAACAACCACTTCGGACTTGGCGATTGTGTTCAATTCTAAACCAGTCTCCGATGGCGTCTTAATGACGGCCATGCACACTACCGAAGAAAACACCAGACGCACCGTGTTAAATATGTAGGAATAAAGCATGAAAGAATCGTCAATCATATTCGCAGTTGTGTCCCAGTGACTCGAGTGATTAGAAGAGATGGTGGTTAACTGAGTACATTGACGTATAGATTGTTATCCTTTGGGTAGATTGTTCGTGAGTTGAAGACAATCAATGAAGTGACAGTAAAAATGAGAATGAAGTTATCTTACTCTCCTTTGTGAATGTTATTTTCGTTTACAAGGCATAATATTTCGCTATTGGGTGTCTGGAACCAAACCGGGGTTATTTGCTCTTTTTACGGTTGGATAGCAGTCAAACATCGGTATCAACCATGACGTACTGCACTCCATGATGCACAGATTCGATTAATCGATAAACCAACTGGACCAGTCAGATTGTTTAACAGAGATCACTGTGTATTGATCAAAAAGCTAGTGTGAAGGTCCAACGCGAACCAACTGATATCGACCGGCTGCCAGGGCGCACAATCAGCACACGAACAAGCATCCGGCGATGACCAAAATGCGAAGGCGATCGATTACACTGGCGAGGAAAGCACGATCAAAACGCGTGCACATACGCATACTGCACAGCCTTGGGTGTGCAAACCTAAGCGCAAACGTGTGATCCGAAGCGAGCGATAGCACGCGCAAACCAAATAGCGAGACAAGCAGGATGCGCGCGTTTAAACGTTCGACACAGAGCGACCAAACCCACGTCTACACTACCATACAACTCAGCATGTGATATGGGTGTGCACACACACGCAAATAAACTGGCGGCAAATGGGAGCGCACGTGTAGCCACAAACACCGTAGAATGGAACGTGGTAAGAGCAAGCTACGAATCACACAACATAGAGATCGATCAAGAGGACAGGTAAGGATAGACGCACGAGCGGTCTGCGCAACGTTATCTCGACAGCTATGCGGACGCTAAGTGACCGACCTAAACGAAACGGTCGAGAAACGGGTATTGACAGGCACTGATGCCGTTCAGCTGATAGGGGATAGGTAGGTTGCACGGGCATAGCGGTTGGATCCAGTCTTCCGTAGGTATGATCTGAAGTCGGTGGTTTATTGTTTGCAGAAACCTCAAGAGTTGAAAAAAGTTTCCGATAAAATCACTCTCTTTGGAAGAACAGCAGTCACGGTTATCATATGTAACTCTGTTCAATTGCTAAGACTAGAAAGCAAGCTCATCTGTCTCGCATTTGGGTTAGAATGCAACCACCGCTATCGTGGAGTCGTCTAAAGAGGAACTTTTACAACCCGTGTTAGCCTTAAGGTGTAGCCTTATTACGCTTCTACTTCATTCATCGTACACGTCAGATCAACGCACCGTTCCGTGGAAATGGGTTTCCATGGATCGGATGAATTTCCTAACCCTGGAGTGAAGCATCATCTAGCGAGTATATAGAAATCGAGCAGTGTACTCGAGTCTCGCTATTGTTCGAGCTCATCAGTAGTGCATGTCCTTGCTACAGGCAAGATTGAAACTCCGGTGATCATCACGGTGTGGCTGCAGCTGAAACCCTGGCAATGGCAAGAATGCACACTACTGACTAGCTAATAACAGTGAACCTCGGATCTAGTGCTTGTTTTCGAAGGACGAAAGCTGATGGTGTTATGAGAATGTGAGCGATGTACAAGTTGTATAAACCAAATTTTAGTACTACTACTACTCACCAGCGATTAGTTAGAAGTAAACGGGTGATTGAAATAAACGTAGGACAACATCGCAGACGCAAAATAACAACAGCACGTTGCTAGCGTTGAAAATACCATTGCTCTCTCTTATGTGATCACTCAGTGTTGGTACAAGTGGTCCAGTGACTCAGAGTTCACACAGGTAGAATGAAACTGACGAGTACGTCCGACTTTCTGGCCGACGACAGACTGATTCAAATAACTTGACTGCAACTGCAGTTCACACGAGAATGAGACATATGCAACAGATGAGTGTCTACTTAGGTGGTTGCCGGTCCACAGACATTATTGATTGGGGGCGTTGCCGTCACGAATGTGTGTGAACAAACGTAAGGCTTACCGCCAAAGTGGGTATCACTAAAAGCTGTGTGATTGTTAGAGAGAGAAATCCTGTCAGTTGAGTCACAACCAGGTTGTGTAGTCTTCTGGCGATATACATAGCACGCTTACGGTCAGATGGGGGAGAGAGTTGATACTGCCATTTGAAGTGAGCCAAAATGGAGGGAAGCACGGTAGTAGAATATGTCCAAATAATTTTTCACAAGTGTCCTCAAGCCGTATCGAGAACTATCCCAGTGAAATGGTAGCCAATTTCAGATATTTGACGACCAGAAACGGCAAACAAATGAAAGAACCAACTATAGGCTCCATGGGCATAAACTAGGAAATGACCAAACGAAGCAGGAATTCCGATGCGATAGTCGGCAATAGGCAAAACCTTAGAGTAACAGGAAGCATTCCATTAAACTCACGATAATATCCCCGAATTTGCGAAACGCCGTGGTCAGCTGGGCTGATGTGACTGGGCCAGTTGGACCAGTAGTCAAACCCGAAACGTACAACGTACGTGTGGGTGATCTGGTAGCAGCATCCGATTTGAGCATTTGTTCCGATGGCGGTCGGAAGTTGGAACTGGCGGTCTCAGCGTTGATCAAACATCCATTTTGTCCGGATTCGTTGAGGACTTTAACGCCCGTACTGGAAGTAGTTTTCGAAGGATGGTCTTCCGGGCCTATGGCAGAAAGAGTAATGTAGTGGCTCAGCAACACTGTAACACAGAGGAAACTGGCGCAGTATCCGGTAGACGTCTCATCAACATCTGCAGGGGAATCACCAGCTTTTGTTAGATAAAAACGAAACCCATTTTTAACACTAGAAACACCAAAAAACGTTAACTCCAAGATTAATCAAGCCCTCGTTTGACGGTCCACATGGTTCGGTAAAGATTGCCTATCAAGGGATTAGTCAGTGAAGGCCGGGATTGTCTCCATCGCGACTTTCAGTGTCGGTGGCTGGAAACTTCAGGTGCGATGGAGGCTAAACAGACTCAGTGGAGTGAATATTGTGGTGTATGGCTTAATTGTTTATAAGGTAAATGCAATTAATCATGCGAGTTAGTGAAAGCCGTAAGGAAGCTGATGACGCCTTACTTCTACCTATAGCTCGCTGTTCTGTTTGCAAAGTGTGTTTGAATATAGTTTTCTAGTGATTAGGTTCTCTCTTTTCCCTTTTTTATCTGGGGTCTGATGTTCCATGAGTGTATGGAAGTTAAGCAACAGCGCGAACCACTGATGGTGACCAAAGCTGACCTCCAATGCAGCAAAAATCGATTTAACAATCAGCTGCTTACGGAAGATGGATGTGAATGAAAGAACCTCGTTTAACGCAGAATTTAGCAAATGAAGTGTTTATAAGGCTACTATTGAAGCCAATGAGGGGTGCCAATTGTTTCATATGAGCAGCACATAACATGTCAATCTGGCAAAACAGATAAATATGAATTATCCAAATAAAAAGGTTAAATTTACCAAAAAGAAATACATGGCATTGGCGCAGATTGTTACTGTTATATATATATATCAGTGGCGGATTCATAGCTTTCATACGATATTGGACGAATAATCGAACTTACTGGTGAAACCGGGATGTAGCTCGGCTAGGACCAGAGTAGAAAACAGAAGCTTCTCGCCACTACGGATAGCCTGATAGGCACGTTCGGCTTCCTCAGGTCGTCTGAAAGTTACGATAGCGACCCTACCGGACTCTGAAGGTCCATTGGAAACAGATGTGCTGGGTAGGACAATCAACTGTATACGTCCGCACCTTCGGAACTCAGTGAACAGACCCTGGCGTAAGTGTTCGTCCGTCAACTTGCTGAGTGGCGGTAGGTTGCTCAGCTTCAAGCCTCGCCAGGAGGTTGAATCACAGCTGACAGGTGGATTTTGAGCAAAACGACTACCGACAACCGGACGCCCATTGGAGCACTTTAGCACCTGAGTAGGAGCCACCTTCGTATCTGACAACTGGGTATGTTCGCGCGAACTTTTAGAAGTCGGCCGTTTGGACGATGAATCTTTGCTGAAGAACGAATAAGAGAAAATGATATTAAAGTTTGACGCGGCGACAAGATAAACGAACATAACACGCTGTAATTATGGACGAATAGTTTTGCTCAACTAACATATTAAGGCACAAAACACGCAACGAAGAGAAGCATCGAAATTGACCAATCCGGTTCAGTCAGCGACATCTAACGAATATTTTTAACAGTAATAATAGTAGTGGCAATAATAACAAATGGTCTATATCGTACGGGTTTGCCCATAAACACAACACATCCACGATGTTCACCTCAGCGTCATAAAGTGGACATCAACTTGGTAAGAACTAAAACAGCTAGTGCAACGTGTCTCGTGGGGAAGAATAGCTAGTGACAATTGTAAACAAATAGAAAAACAATAAACAGTAAGAACGATGAGGAATGCAAAAAGCTACGTACACACTCTACAGGTACGAAATTTAAAACGACAGTGACAACCCAAAATTTTAATGGTAAGGATTCTGTTCAGTTGCCACACCATTCGGATTATATGGCCTAATGTGTAAAAACTAAAACCGATGGAAGGAAAACACATGACGGTCAAAAAATGACCCGGCAGGAAACGGCTGAAGCTCACCCTTTAATTTAATAGTGGCGTTCCAAATATTAGTATAGCGTTTGTTAACCATAGAGACAAACTATTCCAGGAAAGATTACGTGCGCTCTACATCTATACGTTGTCATTTAATAACTTAGTGGAGTCAGACATTCGAGAGGAGAAAGTTCGCCGAGTATCTGACGTTGACAGTCGTTGTGTTAGCATGATTGCTCGTCTGTGGTGCCGCTGTCAACTCAATAGGTCTTCCCAGTTGGGAATTTACTTCTACGGTTGGAAATGCTCACAGATATGACGCAGTGATAAAAAGTGATGGCATGAAGAATCCCTTTAAATCCTAAGTGTACACACTAATAACATGAATACATATAAATTGGACAGCTATAACAATGTCCATACACAGGTTAACCTAACCTGGGGTACCAGACTAAGTAGCATTTGCAGTTAGAGACGCTAAATGATGTCAGCCCACCATAACATAACTGACAGCAACATATCTGGTTCATACTTGCGGTTCATTGCCATACAACCATGCAGAGAAGAGCAAGCCTTACTTAGAAAGGAAGAGAAGGGATGGGACCTAATTACTAAAAAACCTGTTTAAACACAACATCAAGGTGGGAGTGAAAGCAAGGTATAATAAGCAAAATGGCTTTAAGGTGGGACATAACTGTAATAACTTGTCTGTATGGAAAATTTCCAACCTACAGAATTTACTGTTGTCCATCGCCCACCTTGTATATTTTACTCTGTACAACAAGGTGCTAAATACGCAGCGATACAAAAGTGAAGAGAAAGGAACAAACCATCTCAGAAGAATGGCGAAGGGAGCAGTTTTCAGTTTGAGGATAAACCAGGATACCGGGTGCAGCCATTCAGAAAACCTATACAGCTACCCAACAGTAAAAATACGCTTCGTTGCAGTATAATCATCTGATGTTACTATATTTGAAAAGACCGTGAACCCTCCGTTAGAATTATGAATCACTTCGGTGTCTCAGCGAAGTATGCAATGGGTCATCAACCGGAGTTGGCGTAAGATGTGAGGTAGACAAATGACGATCTGACACAAGTAAATGAAGAAAGACTGACAAATTGGCTATTGTGGGTTGGGTTCGTCCATCGAGCTAGGGGTTTCCAGACTGAGATTTGAGGCTTGGAGACATGAGGAAACATGGAGGTCAGGTTGGTTCAGTGGCGTGAAGGTTACCACTGTGTGGTCCAGTTGTCGGTGAAGTAGCGACAATCAACGCGAAATGAGCGACCGCGACCAAATAGTTGAGGAAAGGTGTTAGCTAGGTCTGTGAAACTCTGTCTTATTGTCTACCAAAAGAAGAGGACAGGAAGAATTGTTTTGGCAAACTGATATTCACCGGTGCATGCGAAATAAACAATTTTTGAGTGTGCAGTGTGAACGTTTTGCATGTTTACACTTTTGGGTCCACTGGACCTCGGGGTCATAAGTGTGGAAGTGGGTGGGAAGTAAAACCATTGCACATCAGACAGTTGGGTGAAGTGAGGACTGTTCAGCTGGACACATCAGTCCGAAAGGTCAGAGGTGATGCAACGTTCGACGAACACAACGACTGTTAATCTGTCTACACGTGTACAATCAGGTGACGGTAAGAAGAAGGGTACGACGAATAAATAGCTACACATGTGTGGCTCCCCAAAATAAAGCAAGATTCACAGGCAACCAATACAAAGAGGTTCACGTGGGGATCACCTTCAATGTAGGACGACGAAGGATTTGCCCGGCACGGGGATCATGTCCCTGTAGCCAGAGTATGTGAAAACAATTTAAACGAAGGGTGTTAAAGCTGTTCCCCGACGAGCCCTAAGATAAGTTTGTAAGCAACTGACGAATCGGAATTTTTCGGAAGAAGGAACATAGTTGTAAAAAGGGTGGAAATGAAGTTTTCCCGCACCTGAAATGAGCTACATCAAGTAGCTGTCAGTTAAGAAAATAGAATTAGGACCGACGGGGATTAGACTGCATAGGTAAAAGGCAAAAACCATTTTTGAACTGTTCATCCCAGATAACGTAGAAAACTGTTCTGGAGTGCGACAATTTGTGGGAAAACGACTTTTCAGAGAGAGAGAGAGAGAGAGAGGGAAAAAACTCATTCACACAAAATCCCTGTGGGATGCTGGTGGAGAAAACTTCTGTGAAATGACTTCCCCAGAAAACCCCCCACTTTCTTCCCAGGGTTATCATCATTATCATAGACAGCAATAAATCAGTGGTTCACACTAATACTTAACTGCCACCCAAACATGAGGAAGAAAAAGACTATAGGGAAGAAAAAGGAGAGAGGAAGGGAGCTAAGCGCCCAAAAAATAGCTGTCTGTGTTCAAACACACAACATCAAGGTTGATACATCTTGCAAACAAACAACCGAGCTGTAAGTGAAAGTAAGACGTAATAACCAAAACATTCCTTATGGCTCTCACTGTCCCGCATCCTCAAATGCACTCACTTCACAGACAACTCGACCAAACAACCCTCACGTCACTGAGCTCGGTTAGCCGCCATGTCACGTAACGTCTTCAACCACCTACTCTGAGTCGCGAGGGCGCCAGTCCGGGAGACGAACCCGATCTACAGTGGCCAACCCCTTGGTGAACGACTTCATTTCTCTACACCAGGTCGTCATTCGTCCACCTCGCACCTTACGCCAGTCGATCGCAGCGTCGGCAGAGCGTTTGGTATGGCAGACGACTAGCTGGCATCCTTAATACGTGAGCTAACCATCTAAGTCGGTGAAAATGTAAGGAGTGAACAGAAGAACTCGTTTGACAATCAGCGTTAAACACCTGCTTTTTACCCTTCTCGCTGCTTACTCGCTGGTGTCACCCGATACGAACGATTGAACATAGACATCGGTGTTCACATACGTGGAGATGGTTTACGTCTTCCACCCTGACTGGCCAAGTTTCGGTGCCGTGGCATAATACAGCCCTCACTGTTGCCTTATGTACACGACCCTTAAGACTCGGATAGATACCTCTGTCGCCACAGGTGCTTTAGATTGGCTAATGTCACCCTAGCCTTAGAGGTACGTGCTTCTTTTTCATTCCCCATACCTCCACCGTCGCTGATGCAGCTTTCGAACTATACAAATCGGTCAACAACCTCCATGATTCTGTTATCCAACATAAAGTTTACGTAATCACGGCAATCTTGCAGAAATACTGCACTTTGTAGCAGCAAAGCGCAGTCCGAAGTATTTAGCAGAAGGTTAAACAACAGTGCCTTGTCGTCAGCATAACCAAGAGTGGTCAGTCTCCCACCAGGTAGGAGGTTCACGCTGGCATCTTGTGAGTGTACAGATAGTCTTCCATTAGTTTGTCTATGACAAAATTAAACAAAATGGTGAAAGTGGTCAGCCTTGACGTACGCCACGCCCAGGGCTGAAACTGTCAGGATTACACGCTTTGACAACTTAGCAGGGAAGAGACAAACCAGCTGCGGACAGATTCGTGTGCAACAAGTGTGTGGAACATACTCCACTGTATTACAACCATGGACCAAGCGTCATTGTTCCGGAGTGGCTCACATTTAGGAATCGGTGCTCCCTGCAGCAGCTCCCTGCTGCAGCTCGCGAAGCGTGAAATTACGAACTGGATCACCTGTGTAGCGAAATTGTCATGCATGTGGGAATCGCAAGTGCACCCCAGATGGAGGAGAGTGAGGAGAACCAAGAAGAGGTTAGGATTTGTAGGGATAATACGGAAGAAAAGCCAGAACGAACACATGCATGTGGGATTCGCAAGTGCACCCCAGATGGAGGAGAGCCAAGAAGAGGTTAGGATTTGTAGGGATAATACGGAAGAAAAGCCAGAACGAACACATCCGCTGCTTGCACGCTTTTATAGCCAACTTACCCGTACCTTGCGGAGCGGAGAGATAAAACTGTGGTGCTCAAGAGAACGCGACATGAGGATAAGACCATCAAAAACCCGAAATATGAGTGAGGTACAGTGCCAATAAAGGAAGGGGAGACAAGCTGATTGTCCACAGGTGGCCACGCTGACTTCTTCGATGTGTTGGACATCCGAGCAAAAAACACATCTGGACGGTAGCGAAACCAAACTGCATCAGGTGGACTGCCTGGAGACGACGGTTCCTCGGTAAGTTGGTGAGACCCCGAAGTCACGAAATGAAAAACAACATAAAGATCTTGGTTTACGTGGCTGTCATGGGGCGAACGTTAGTGCCCTGGCCACCCGACCTACGGAAACAACTAATCAAATGATGTAGCGAAAGCGGCCTAGTAGATGACGCCGAACTTTCACTTACAACTCGGTTGTTTGTTTACAAGGTACAGACACCTTGGTGCAGAAGGTGAGTTCAGACGTGTTGACTGCGCAGCTCTTCACTTTGTTCTGCTTCCTCGTTAAGGTTTTTCCCTCACTCCACAGCGATAGCGCTCCAGCATCAGCCAGTGACCCGTTGCTGTTAATAATAATGACGGAAACAACCATTTCCAAACCGAATGTACGAGTAACGTTTTACACGCGTGTCTGATTTTCATACTATGACACGACAAAACACTGGCTCTTATGTGATATGTAGGCCGGTATTATTTTGTGGAACAATTCTACCACTCAATCCCTCCTGTTCAAATGGTGATTAAAAGGTAAGCAGAATCAATTGCACCATTGTCATGCCAGACTGATTCACATATCAAAGAACAGACCAACACAAAAACGAATGACCCCAGTCAGCACATGGGACGCTCACAGTACAGTCGACCGTCCTATAAGTGTCATATCCCCATCTGGGGGGGGGGCAATAAAATTAAATCAAATTAATTAAATGCAAGATAGTTAACCAATAAATTGTGAGAATAGTTTATTGCCGCCGTTGTAACCACAAATCTCATGAAATTCGTTACTTTTCAGTTCTGTTTATACTGACATTACTGAATATTACGCGTCATTTGGGATTTTTTTACCGGTGGGACGACTTGATCGTCTGTGATCTGACGTTCTTTACCTCCGTAACTTGCAGCAGTAACGCTGAAGGAGACTTTTCAAGGGATGTTGATAAGTTGGATCTGTTTAGCGATGAAATACATGCAATATATACATTGTTTATCATGTGTAGATTGTAAAGTTAGGATAATGAACTGTTTTTGATTAGTTATTGTTTGAAACTGAAAAAGTTGTAGTGGAGCCTATGCAGGAAGAAGTACACAACTATGTGCTTTCAAACAGAGTGAAATCCGTAAAAATTCAGCGAGTGATATGCTTGCGAATACATGTTTGAATGTTGTGCACGCTCAGGAACGCGTATTTAGGTTATCCGATATGAACTAGCAAATGACTAGCATTTATGGGAACGATTAGAACGAATACTGTAACTTACTGATGAGTAGTCGGGGATTTGGTTTATTTTCAAGTTGAACATCACCCACATTTGATCGCAGCTTTCGCATTCAGATAGAAGAAAAGAATACCGTAAGGTCACGTTTCATTCCTGCTCTATCTCGATTAGTTACGGAGATATGCCATTTCTAACTCAATCTTGCAACTTCGTCTTCTTTCTAATCTAGGCACGTGGAATGTATGGGAGACAACATAGGAAATTGACTAATTCCAGTGTCAGCAAACATGAGAACGTTGATCTGTGGAATTTTATTGTTTATTTCCTAAATACGCCAATACCGTGTTGTTTTTTGTAAGGCAATCTCAATCCACGGTTTTATGCTCGTCAGGGACACTGGGGTACTCTCATAGGACGGGCGTGATAACTGAGTCATATAGGTTTATTTAATGGTTTTCATGGGCACTGACCCTTGGACTAAACGTAAATCGGTAGTGGAAAGAAGGGAAACTGGTTACAATAGTGTATGGAAGCCCGGATGGGTATTTCCCTGTGAGTGTCTTATGAGTGACCTGAAAGTGCTCAATTAGAACTGGCATAAGACGCTCGGGGGACACTCGTAGGACGATCGTGCTGGTTGGGAATTGTCCATCCGCGGATGACTTACCACAGTTAACTGATAATGGTAACCATGTACGGCGTCTACATTACTCGCAATTAGTACACGTCAACACCCGCATGTTTTAACCTGAATTATTGTAGTTGTATCGTGTTGGAAACCCAATGATGTAACAGGCAGACAATGGCTAACAAGATAACCGCTACATGATGATTAGGCAGCTCTAGAGTGTGAAATGAAATTAACATCATTTGGCACGTTAAGATATATATGATGCTTGCCGTCAAGCGACACTGAGGCACAAGTATGCTGTTCACATTACGGGGTTCGTCGACATCACTGACAACATTCCAGCAGCTTGACACTAAAGTTCGATTACTGTAAGAGGAAATCACGACACTTCTAGTTCAACAGCAAAAGGGTGGGAGGGGGTGAGATCTAAGTGACGGAAATCCATGCTTAAACTCAAAGAATCAATAGCAACCTGTCTAAACGTGGTGAACAAACAGCCCGAGCGCAAGCAACGCGTCATTCTAACCTAGACTGAACTCGATTGAGCAACTGCGTAAAAGTCAGTCCACGGCGCTATCGCGAGTCACCTTAGGTTTAGGAGATTAAACCGTCCGCTAACCTGACAAAACGGAATTTTGGGTGAATTGGACGAGGGACCAAGAAGCCTTGGTATGTACATTTTAATGCAACGACAAACCTTCATTTACTGAGTTGACGTAGACAAGTTGACGAAAGAGCAATAAACCTGAGAAAATCAGGCACGTTGTCCTACAATTATGAGAGTTTTGTGAGGAAAGTTCCACCACAACTATATTGCACTGGTTAGTTTTGAGTCACTTTGCGGTAGCTAGTTTATATTCATAGTATGCACATCATATGTACATAACCGTTATAGTCACTTTGAGTGTTCATACAATCGGCTGTGAGTAGGGCAGATGGCGTTGAACGAATGCGCAACTTGTAGCAACCCATGAACACTTTATAACCTTTTGAGGACGGATAAGCTATTGAGGATAACTAGGCTGCTATTCTACAGGTCAGCTTTTTAGACAGTCATTCACAAAAGTGCATAAGTTTGACCATTCAATGTGACAAAGTGGGCGGTTGAAAAGAGACGTGAATTGGTCATAAAGTGTTAAGATGTGGACGTAGCCAGCCAAAAAGTATGTGGAGTCACTTGCCCTCATAACCGACGTCCAACCATTGCGTCCGCCAAGTATGATGTTTAAACTGCATAGTGATGCAATAATCGGCTTCTAAAAAAACAAAATCATCGAATTAAAATGAAGCATTTTTTCTTAAATCGATAAGTTGACGACTGAGACTAGATGTCAAATGTACATGACAGGACTAGAGCGATCAGTTATCGCGTTTCAGGTAGCTCCTCGTCGGAAGCAGAAGTAGCTCTGGAGATTGATTTGTCAGGGCGTACGAAGGTGGTTGGCCGGTCCAAATTTCGCCTTACGAAGACACTGGAGGGTTGACATCAGAGCCAATAACTCCTTTGGATGAAATGCGAACCTGAAAAATTACTTTAGAAACGGGGCTTGCCAACATTTTTTCGCTATTTCGAAAAGGAGATTCGAAGTCCGTGCGACAACCGCAGAGACATCAGTCTTGTTTCTATCGCTTTCAAATTACATACCGGATTAATGTTGCACCAGTTAACCCGAGAAAAACGAGCAGGATAGCGACCAGGTCAAAGATGCACTGATCAGAGCTACAGGCGTTGGAGCGTAGATCCATATGTAACCTACAGCCGTGGTATATTCAGACCATTCGAATCTGTTAAGATCATTCTGTGCTTATTTTGAAACCACGGAGAGAGTTTGTGGACCACCATACGAAGGTGTTCATTAGAGGTTTCTAATCTACCTCTCTCTGTCTCAGTTCACCATGGACAACATTCTAACAGGGGTATTTGAGGACCCTGACGACCTTCGTGTTGAGCTGTTTCTGGCAGCTGAACTGCCCGACATGGAGTACACAGAGCACGCAACACAGGCCACTCTGTATGAAGTACGTCCCGCACCCTCCGAATTTAAAGCACAGCTCTAATTCTGGAGCGTTTCCACTCACGTTCTGCATTACAAGTAGTCCGTTTGAGGCTGTGAAACATTTCACAGGCTTCAGTAGCACCACCTCGTCGGCACGTGATATTGCTGGTAAGATACATGCGGGAATAGCAGAAATACGTGCTATTTGTGGCCGCGAAAAGGAATCCTTTTGTTGACGAGAAGGATACCATTTAATGTTTGCATGTGTTTTGTTTTGCTCTACAGTTTGCCAAAGTGGCCTGATCACTGTGAAGATACCTACCTTACAAGCCAACTGTGTTCGACCACAGTTGTCTTCAACATGTGTAGCCCACGTTAAACGGGAAACAAAGCAGTTTACCAGCCTTTATCTCTTGAAACACTGGGCGCATGGTCAATTTATAAAATAATACAAAATTTGCAGTCCGTGGTGGTTGGATCTTGTACTCCGTAAGCCAAATTTGCTCACACTACCAGCGGTGAGGTGAAACCATCGATTGTTCACGGGCTGGGACAACCTTATCAGTTTCACTGAACGAAGTGGATGGGTGGTGCTCATCCGGTTGAAAAATTCATGGCGACAGTGACAGCTTGGTGCAGTCAATGGTCTGTCTGCATTCACAATATTTTCCATCTTTCCTTATTGGATATCCCTATTCTTTCGGAATATTCCGTCGGTGTTAGAGTGAAAAGTGGCTTGGGCAGCAGGGCAGTCTGGTCGGGCAGATGAATTGGTCAAATCTGCTAACACTGATTAATCTATTGACCACTGCGAATTATATTACAACGCTTTTGGATGTAAACATATTGTGATGGATGATGATGGTGCGAATATCCTAGCACTCAGTGGAATACCTCAACGTGGTGGTGAACCATCGTGCGACGAATTCGGACGAGGAATGAGAAAAAAAACCATGATAGGCGTCAGTCACATACAAACCAGGCAGAGGTGCACACGAACTGCGAGTGGAAACCGCCGTTTCATAAACGCAAGCGTGCACGTGGTGTAGGGACGCTGAGTTGGACAATAAACCTCGCGTCTTATTGAACGACTTTTTACAATACGTACGAACGTTTGTGGCGAGAAAGAAGCAAACGGTGGGTGAAATCACTTTATTCAGAATGAAAAGTGCGCTAAAACCACAGTATCTACAACGAAATTGTCTAATGAATGGACCATCACCGACAGGGATACAAGTGATATATATATATATATGCCCAAGTGTGAAAACCTACGGCACGGTTGTACGCAGCACCAACAGTTAAGGTGGAACGCCGTGAACCGTGCAAAGGGGTATCGAACGGAACCGGAGGGTATGCAAAGAAATTCGGAACAAAGTTCATTTCCAAGTAGTCCATGAACAACAATCGGGAAACGATGAAACAGGGGCAGTAAATGATACATTACCTAACTGCGGATAACTTAGAATAATATTTTGGCAATCGGGAAGGGAAATAAAGGTGCCCATAATCTCGAAGGAGTACAGAAACAAGGGCTGCCCGATAAAGATGATTGTATTCCTACGTATTACCATCTCATAGTTCCCGGCTATTACGAACGAACCAACAGACTGGTTCAGGTAAGCGGTTGCAGAATCAATACGACAGTGATTAGAAATCTAGACAGTTACTTTTAAGAAGGTGGCATCCGTCAACCCAGCTGGTGAGCTAATGAACGCCGCCTGAGGCGTGGCTGGTTGCAGTAATCAATGAGTTGGTAACAGAATAAACCGTACTGAATCAGTGAGAAGAGTGCAACTCAACAGTTTTACTAGTCCACTTCAGTGACTGGTGACTCACTGAACAGAAGTCCCGGCTGGTAATATGGGGATCTCCAATAAGAATTGCAGCAGCGTTTGCGCAGCTGAAGGTAGGTCGGTCCAATTACAAACCCTTGAAACTCGCTCAGAGTACATTAATCGAACAGCCGCGAGAAGAGAATCCTATTCATGAGTTTCACAGTCTACTTGATGAGAAAGTCGGTACCTGATGTCACAACCAGCTGAGTGAAATGACTGTTGAGCATCAGGAGATAGTGAAAAAAACTCGCAGTTCGATTCATCATCAAGAAATGAGGCCCGAATCACCGTAGTGAGCCCGAGCTTGGACGAATACGTGTGGAGAGCAGTCCTAATCATGAAACACTGGAAGGGAACCAGAAACCGTTACTGATCATCGGCGTCAACCAAAAACACTTCGGTAGGGCAAGTAAATAACGGAGACGCCCACATGCACTTTAAAACATCTCAGCAAATGAAGAGAAAATAAGTGTTGAGCTGGAACAGAGAAAGAAGAAAGGTAAGTCGGAACAGAGAGTTGCAACACGTGTGCAGCGGATTTTTCTTTGCTGCATCAGACAGCGTTCTTAACTGAAAGTATACACTATCCTTCAGATCCCAGCCAGGAAGCCGAGAACTCTTAGCTGATGCAAGTTTCAGTGTCAGCGTCTTCATGCCCCGAACCAGTCATATGCCGTCCACCAGGCTGTTGTTTCCAACCTAATCCGTCACTCGCAAACAACGCACGATATGGCAAACGATGAACTGGCAGGCGCGAGATGTGCTCAAACCAACGAAAACCGTGGGATGAGTTCATTATGACCAACAATCGATACAAGCTCTCAGTCCCGAAAGCAGGCCGGCGAAATTCGTCACTATTGACGTGATGTTCCGTTACATGTTAGTGGTTCGGATAAGTGTTGTCGCGAGCAGACTCTGTGAACAACTTCTATGTGGATGGACCAGTTCACAGTCGCACAAGACCGAAGTTACGTTGAAACCATGGATGGGAAAGTTGGAGAACGTTATTCGAGTATTAGCCACACGATTTCATCAAACACTCACCAAGGTAGACGAACATCTTCACTACCTCCAATGACTCACCACTGTGAATGAGAACAGGCGTTAAGGCTCTGCCAATCTAGCAACAACGGTTTAGAGGAGGCTGCACCAAAGTGACAAACGGAAACTCACAGTCTTCTTAGGTAGTTTTAGGCTTCCTATGAAAGATGACCAATGCCCTTTTCATATCGTATTTCCTGAAGTCTGATACCTAGGAGCACTGTGAAACCAAAATTTTCACGGTCCCGGAAGGCGCAAAGATGAAAAACAAGTGTACGCACAAATATACAAAGAAACAACTCAGCTTATGCATTGACATCATCACCATCATCAGTGGTTCACAATACCATACAACCACGAAGAAAAAACAAACCCGATATAGGAAGAGAGAAAAAAGGGAACGGGAAGGAACCTAACTAATAAAAAACAGCTACGTCTATATTCAAACATTCTACATCAAGGTGCCTACACTTCACAAACAAACAACCCAGCTGCATTGACGCCAGGCATAACACCATATTTTATTATTTGAGACGAGCTTATGACCATGGGGTATCGTACACTTTCTATCACATACCAGCCATGGGTTGACCTGTGGGGGCATCTATTTTGAGTAATTACTAATAAGATAATCCGTTGACGTCGTGAAGTGTGTGCCATCTCTGATTCACTGGCCTGCTTTCAGCTGCACTGAATCTGCACCAGAATAATCCAAATTCGTTTGTCCTCATCGGCTTATCACCTGTCTCTGCTGACCCCAGATTAATGAGCAATTATACTCGATGAATGGCCTGCCGTGCTTCTTTGGTAGCTTTAGCTGCTTTGTTTCAGAGACAAAATGTGGTCTTCAATGTTTCGTAGATGTTAATTCTGTTCCGCTTGTCAACTTCATCATGCTTTATGCCTGGTAGGTGAATGGGTAGCTTGTATTTCAATCCCAAGGTCGCAGTAACGGATCGAATGAGAAGCATTTGAAGTAGCCGCGGTTGACTTTGCGCGCGCAGTGCCAAGATCAGTGGTGGGCTCTCAGGCAGAAATAACGCACTGTGTCGGACGGGGAAGATGTAGTCACAATGTTGCAAAACTACAGGCTACAGCACCTCAACAAGATGTTTGGCAAGTGATACCACCGATCTCTGGTTTGAGGTGTAACAAACGAACAGAAGTGACATCCATATGTGTAAATCCGGTGAGAAAATGGCGGCAACAGCGTTGAACAAATTAGATAATCTGCAAAATGACCGGATCAGTTGCCTCCGAAGGTTAAGGGATAAACTTGGGGCGATACATGCTGCATGATGGGACTAAAATGGGATACCAACTGTGGTTCGTGGTCGGACCGAAAGGATGGTATCTCAATTGTCCATAATTGCTGCAGAAGCCTCAGGAAATCGGGTGGGGGTGAAAATTATGTAGAAATTCTACTAAAACGCCAGTCACAACCTCCAAAGCGACCGTCTTCTCAATGGGCAACTCAGTTACAGCGATGACTGTTGTAACATTTTCCACCAGATTCGCTGCCATTTCCAACTTGTTCAGATTGATTTTAATCCCATGGAGATCGGAGGTCGCAGTATTAAGGTGGGTCAGCTAGAGCTCAAATCGTACCAAAAAGCGGTGGTCAACTCACAAATGAGTGCACATCAAACGGAGGGCTAGGCAAGCCTACGTTCAACTCGTGTTTAGCCATGCCCCAGCTTCGTCAAACCTTGTAACTTCAGACTTTGGAGGGTCGTTGAGGTAGAACCCAGTGCAAACGGCGAGCCACTGTCCTTCTTCAATTATTTATTTGATAAGAAAAAGATACCCGACCACGAGTGTGCCGGTAAACTATCGACCACCGGCCTGAGATTGCGGCTACAGAGATACTACATCGCGAACTTGAGGGGTGATAACGAGGTCGGTTCTGATCGGGTCATACCATTTCAAATCTGGTCCCGATTAAGCCATGCTAGGTCAAACTGGCCGGTCGTTAAGGACAAATCCAAACTCAACATTGAAGTGTGTACAGTGATACGAACGACCGTATGTGTCGCCAACCTTTCAAAGCACACCAAAAAAGCACCGGTATTCGATACAGTGTTCCAAGAGGTCAAAAAGATCCAGCAATGAGTAGTTTACCGATGACAAAGAACAGAGCCATGTAAGATCTTGCTAACTAGCCGATGAAACAGCTGAAATACCTAATATGCAATCTGAAGAATTAGTTCATACGTATTGAGGAATGCCCCATGCATCGGGAATGCTGAAACAAAAAACGATGCCAACGTGGAGGAAGCCTCAGCAAATGGGGATATTTCAATTGCAGACACTAACTGACAGCTAAGCTGTGCACATCTGCACTAATAAGAAATAATGACCTGCTATTAAGAGCCACGAGCTTTCAGCATGGTATGGTTGCGTACGTAAAGGGAGTGGCTATTGGGCAACAAATTGGTGATGACAATATAGTGAAGTAATAAAATATCCTGGCATATCAACTGTCTTTCTGACAAACCAAGTTAGAAATGCCCGCCTACAGTTGGAAATATAGATCAGATTAACAACCTTTGTTCACGTCTGGTTCTTGTTCCGTGAAGGTGTCACTAGAAAAGCAGCACTGTACATACAAGACAACACAAACACTATGGACAGTAATGCATTGACGATTGACACTGACGCCTAACCGTCCAAAAAACACGAAAAAGGTTCTAAAGTTAAACATACGGGAGGACAATTGAAAGGATGCTATTCATAAGACCTTTATCAAAAGTTGAGCAAGTTAAGGATACTATAGCTTTGGTAACTAAGGGGTTGAAACCTGTTTCTGATAGCGTAACACGCGCCATGCCACAGCGTCACCACGGAACAATTTAGATGACTTTTCATAAAGAAACCTTGGCATCAGCCGTGAATCCATTGCACGGATCCACAGACTGAACAGCGTCGTGTTATCAGGTGCGAAAATACTCGGCTGTTTTCACCAACTTTCTCTTCATCCCTTCACAGCTTCCTCCTCTCTTCACTTTACACACTGGTTTTCCCTTCTTATACCGTAGCATGCTTGCCAACCCTTGTAGTTTTTTACGTTGAATATTATGTATACACATATACACATATAATCCTTTTTATTGGAGTTATCATTGCTAGTGTCGGTGCGGCTGTTCAGCGAAATTCCGGGTCATCCAGTCAGCTTATCCAAAATAAATACAAAGAGCTGCCAGAGCCTTACCGACTGTCTGAATCCCAGCGCTCTAAGCGGTTAATGGCAACAGTGCACACGAAATACGGTACGCGTATGGAAGCTGAGTTGGTTACTTACTGCGCGACTTCGATACTTTCGACTGATTTCGCTGATCAGGATAGATCGTCAGAGTGCAATTTTGACATATGAAGGCCTATTGGTAAGCCACTCGAGTTTGCGTTCGAGAGAGGCCAGTTGCATAACACGACATACGAAAGCATTCGCTGATAGATTATGTTTGAAGTCAATCACGACAAAGAATTGAAACTAAATTAGGTCTTCTGTAGTGTCTACAGCTACGAGGGTGGATCCCAAAGGGACGGTGGGTGTAGCTGTTTACAGGTTAGTGGTAAAGGTGCAATACTATTCGGTGGTGTCCCTGGTTCTATCATAATGGCAGTTCACTTATCCCCACGAACGGTTGGTGGTTTCCTGTGAAGTAGTACCGTCAGGCTCAGTTGGCGCAATACGTTTCAAGATCTACGAACATGAGAATTTTAGCGTTTGACGTGTGCAGCATAAGAATGAAGGTGCACCACTTGAAATAACTGATACCCACGTATAACTCCGCAGGACAATAATGGAGGAGACCGGATCTCAAAAATTAGACGGTTTCACGCAGACAGCTCACTCCTGCGCCAGTAAGTATGGACTTCACTGAGCACATCGTGCTTTATGGTGGAACATTGTTAACCCTCGGCTTTCAGTCAGTTTCAAAAATACCACTTCACATGTCTAGTAGTAACAACTGTGTGCGAGTAAAGCGAAAAGATGACGATGCGTGATCACAGAAACAACTCACCGTTGAAAAACCTTATCACTTCTCAGTAGTTAAGACATGGATTGAAAGTGTTATCAGGGTGAACCCAGATAAGAATATTTTGCATGCCGAAGCATAGGTTCGAAGCGGCTCATAGGATAACCAGCAGTAGGATAACGTAAAACGAGGACGCCAGTCACGAGAACATGCTTCGTTGCGCCATGAAACCCACACAGGTAAGCACCACCAACTGGAGACTGGTGTAAGCAGTTGAATTTTTATTTTCCAGTTCTTTCACCGTGATTGTACTGTCATCTTATTTGCTGTTGAACGGAAACTGATGATAATGCGTTTCCTCCGGGGCAAAGAGAAAATTCATCTGGTGAGAGATGACAACTCAATCCGGCTTGTGAGGGGGATGATTGAAGGAGAATGACCAAAACTGATGCTAACCTGTTGATATATGACTCAAGCAGAACAAATGGGACCCAAGGCAGACAACCGTTCAGTTCTCACCCCGATACAGGGGTAAACGCAGCAACATAAGCCTTTTTGTGCTGACTGCTGGAATTTGTGCGCACCTGCCTCCGAGTGATTCCGTGTTAAACGACCAATTTGGAGAATGTACGCGTGATGGTCAACGCAAGTGAGGCGCTGGAAAATTAGTCTACCATTAATTACGAACTAGTATAAAAAATATACCTACGGTAATAAGAACAAACTAACATGCTACCTGCGTCGATATTAATTCAGAAGTAGCTGATACTGAATCTCAACTGCCACATAATAATGAACTAGCCTTTGGAGATCATAGAAGGATAAACCGAAACTGTGGCTGAGCTAAAACAACGGGCATCAATTGCGAACAGAAACGTTGTCAGTCTAACTTCGCGAAGGGCCAACCAACAATAGGCCAGGCACACTATATTATGATCACTGGGTGCCAATGTTTGGAAGGAACGACTGGGTCTGTTCATAACATAAACGTGTCTGGAGCCACCAGACCAATGATAAACGCATCAGCGATCGTCGAGGGCGTGGAACGGGATAGAATTATGACACGGCGATACGTTGTAGATCCTGAATCGGCCGTCAACAAGTTTGAGTTTTTTCACCTAATTAACTGCTATTCCACTGGCTTCACCCACTCCCAACTTTAGTATCAGCTACTAGACAGATTAGGGACCAGGCTAAATAGGATGAATTGTTACACCGAGCCTCCAAGTTACGTGTTATTTGGCTCAACCTGTGTTAGTAAAATTACGTCATGGTTGATACAAACCAATAAAGCGTTTTCACCAAAGCCGAGCAAGCGGAACACTGGGGACGGCAAACTAATTAAAACCACTACGAGCATTCGAGCGAATATGAGGTGAACTCACTGAAGAGGGGGCAGAAACTAGTAGTCAAAAAGCTGATGTTGCTAAGGGAAACCCTTATGAAACACTGCAGTTAAAAGTTTGGAGTCCAAGCAAATGTAATAATGAGCGTTTCAACTACATTGGGTGGCCTTACTCGGGAATGTTACTTAGCGAAATG
This sequence comes from Paragonimus westermani, assembly GCA_008508345.1. NCBI lineage: Eukaryota > Metazoa > Platyhelminthes > Trematoda > Plagiorchiida > Troglotrematidae > Paragonimus > Paragonimus westermani. Next base: position 87,949 of record QNGE01001200.1, read on the forward strand.
GTCCTTAGTTGAGCCCAATGAGCAGCAATACGAGTGGAAATTGCTGCATTCAAGAGCTCCCGTTTATTGACTCAGCAGAAACGCTGTTTAAAATAGCGATATTCGGTTACCACTGGTAGCCTGTAAAGATCAATGGACAAAAACAGACTCGGCTTACAGGCAAGGCATATCCAGTGGAAATCATTCCAAGCGTTACAGCAAGGATAGTTTGGTGGCACCCCCCGATTACAAGTTGAACAGATGCAGGCTGCGATGCTAACGACTTCGAACATTCCTGTTTGGGCGCCCTGACGGCGAACAATTTATATATGACCGAACAATCTACACAGCGGGAACGCCTTATGGTGTAAAGCCCAAAGTTTAAACTTGCACTTAAACAGAAGAGGTAGCAGAGTGGTTTTTGGCTGAAGTCGCCAATTTCATTTAATTGCCTACCCAATTCGATGTTGAACAGGTTAGTCACCAACTAACGGCAGTCATCACTGGCAGCAATGTATCAATGATTGATGGTTTTGCTTGACTAACATAATGGGTCATCCACCACGAATAATGTGCACGGACAAGTCCACCAATTAATACCCTTACTCTTCTCTGAAGCGAGCAGATGCCAACAAGATCAACCGAACTGAAAGGATATCACGACGTGGGATCCCAGTATGTATGACTAACCAGACTACTAAGATGGAAAGTTTGCAAATGAGAGCCATCAATTAAAAAAAGCACCCTAAAACCATCACATTCAGTAGAAGTGTCGGGTGCGACGGAAGGTTGTTTGCTATAGGAAAGTGCTGTGCCATAAATGTGATGAACATGAAGAAGAGGCATAAACTTTACTGCTACGTGCGACAGGGGTTAATCAAGACTGAAGAGGTAGTAGCAAGTTACGACAGGTGATTACATCAAATAAAACAGGGACTATTATCCAGCGTACATTGGGTTCCTTATACAAAGGTTAACAAAATAAAACATTCCACCTAGTTGGGCATGGTTTTGGATGCTTGGTCCGCACAATGTGACTATAATGAAACTGGAGATCCACAAAAGCGTTGGCATCCAAGGTGCATGAAACACGGAATAAGTATGGTGACTTACCAATCAGGAAATTTCAATGGATGCTCAAGAAGTCCAAAATTAATTCCCAGTGAGTCAAGAGAATCACAATATTCCACTTTCAACGAAGAGCCATGAAAGTTGTTGCAGGCGTTAGCAGCTTGCACTGCAGACTTAACGTCCACGAACGCGATAATTGCCTGACGTGAATGGCCATCCTTGAAAATTCTCACGTTTTGGATATTACCGTGTCTAAAATACAAATGGAAATGATAAAAATTAGACAAGCATGAGGACGTACCGCCCGAATACATCGCGAAGCTCATTGTCTCTGCACTTATTTGGTAAATCACGAATCCACAGAAATCTAGTCTTTTTCATGTTGCAGAGGGTGCGTGCATTAGAAACGCTTGCATGCTACTATTCGGTTGCAAATTAATCCACAAGGAGCTCACAGATTGTGGTGGTTTAACTGCGCGCGGCCGGATAGGCTTGCAGAAAGATGTAAATAAGCTTGGAGCGGACGGAACAAGCCCCGATCGGTAAACGGTCGATAGACTGATATGATTGGTCGGCTAGTGCCATCATCTCTAAACCTCAAGGCCATTTTCCAAAACCAAGGTCATTGGTGGCACGGGTCTCGCTGCCATTAATTCAGATTGGCAAGTTAGCCGGCTAGACACACCGCGGCTTAGAACGCGTCGACTAACCAGAGGAATCGATTGGCTAGCGTAAGGCCAAGCAAACGCGCCACTGCACAAATACCAAGACACGGGATGGTTGTGTGGTTGGCGCTGTGACGCACGTCACAACTGGCTTTAAGAAAGCGTGTTTGTTTGATTCGTCGCCATGTTAGGTGTGCTTGCGGGACGAAAAGCCTATATTTATTGGAGTGTTACACATTTACTCAGTCGAGATTTACGCAGCAACAACAATGACATAAGTAACTACAATCTGCTTAAGGGGGTCGAAATGCGCGTTTTACGTTATCTCAACAGTCAACAGATCTGTTCATAAAAGTGAGTGGCCAGGTGGACACAGCGTCGAAAATCAGCATCAAGGAAGGCCAGCACTCGCATTTGTGCCCAAAAAATTGGCCCCCAAAGAGCAGGCAAGAATCCATCGGAGGGGTGCGAGAATTATTCACCACACGGCTAATGAGGTTAAAAAACATTTAAAATAGCGTTGGACAAAACAGGTAACCTGGAGATAGGCGTCAGCACGATTGGCATGTCAGTCGGAAGATGCGTACAGGTTCCAACACGCCGAAATGAACGATTAGGATTTATGTTAAAAAACAAACTGCTATTTTATCCAGTTGAACATCACCCACATTTGATCGCAGCCTTCGCATTCAGATAGACTTTGCAGCCAGCCTCTTTCGAAAAGAAGCACTAGACTCGATTTTCGCTCTCATCAGAGCTCATCGGTAAAATGCTATTTGCCACTGAGGCTACTTTTTACCTAGAATCCTGATCACAGAGCACGTTGGAAGTTGAAATGGGGTTTAGAAACGTAAACAAAAAGAGTGCCTTTTGTAATCTTGAGTGCAAATAGGATAAACAGACTGAAACGGGTATATAAATGACTAGAACACGTCCTCGCCACTGATTGTCCCAATCTATGTTCACATATCGCTGGCCGATTTTGATGTCTTACACTCTACAGCCATAAAAAAGGAAACATTCAGTTAAGGGATAGAAGAGGAGGTAGTGGTTGCACTTGTAGTACACGTAGGCCAAAAAAGGGAAAACATGCTTACATCTGGCAAACAGACGACTAAGTTGCAAGTGGGAGTAGAGCGGCATGCGTAAGACTTACAGTTCCACTGTACAACAACAGCCCTATTTCACAGATATCCCAGAAGACACCATTTATTCCAACGTCGTCAACTAAAGGCCAAATTAGTACACTAGCAACAAATGGTGATACTCGTTACTTTCACTTTGACAACGTGCCAATCCAAAGATGTGGTGCTGTCTTTGCAACCTCATCCAGAACAAGTCAAGGTCCTACTGTTCTTGGGGCACTCTGTCGTTTGAGATTTTATGCAGACGCCCAAATGGTCGCTTCTAGCAACTAAGTGCCACAAAATAAAACGGAATAACATAAACCAAAACCCACGGACAATCCAGAGGTTACAACCCTTCGACGAAAAACACAGGAGCCCAGTAACATACGACCAGTAATGCTCACACTTAGATACGACATTGTACTCCTTGCTAAACAGCACCGTAGTTCCTTTTTTAAAATACATTTTACGGCATCTCGTCTAAGGGAAATTAAAGCGGAGTAATCAAAGGTTAAATGAAAACCTGTTTGAGATCAAACACGTGCAACTAATTCATAAAGCAAACGGTTTTCCATGAGGACATTAATTCGTACGACAATGTACGCTCAACGGTTGGCAAAAATAGGGTCAAAAACAAACAGTATGGTTGTAAATCTTCTGGGAGACAAATTTACGACTTTAGCTATCATGCTCGACTCCCGCTTGTCAACAGGCGACTTTTATGTTATACGTCGATCAGATAGGGCCATTTTACCAAGACAATTAGAAAAGAACGACAAATAAAACCGCAGCCACGTTACATTACCATAACCATAGATAGCAATGCATCAGTAGTTCACACTGATGGTTAACTGCCACACAACCGAGAAGAAAAAAGCAAACCCTGCATAGGAAGAGAGAATAAAAAAGAAGGAGTCGGGAAGGGACCTAACTACTAACAAAAAAAGCTACGCCTGTGCTCAAATATTTAACATCAAGGTGTCTACACCTTGCAGCGGTTGTACTAGCGGTTTACAAGGGTCAAAAGACGATAGTCTTAAATTTCACGACCAAGTTTTAGGGGTATTACGGGAAGCGTGGTCTCCCCATGTGTTACTTAGAAGGTAACATTTAGGAAATACCGAAGCCTTCGATGACAGTTCTATACCCAAGTACCTGCAACTTATGGCTATCATAGAGTCGACGAAATATGACAAGTTCGCCTGATCGTGTGTAGTGTGTCAAATTGCAGCTACTTCTGCAATGACAATATTGACTGAGGTTACTACATAAGTGGATCGGAGCGGCTAAATGCTAATTCGACAGCGGAGTAGTAGAAATAGGACTGACAGAACCGCACGTGTTGATGCGTACCGGGATCGGGGCTTTCACGTCTATGCACACAAGTGGCTGCCAAAATCGTAAAAAATAACGATTTGATAAACCATGATATTCTTAAAATAATTTCCCCACTTTAAACCCGTAAGTATGCTCCTTCGTCACTTATTGAACAATCCTATTCCGAACAATAAAAATATATCAGTGTGACAAACGTGTTAGTAAACCACTTACCGTTGAGTCATTAGGGTGAAATGCCCTTCGTGATTAAAGTGGGTTCGAAATTTCAACCGCCCACAAACAAAGTACAGGAGTTGTGAGAGAGCCTGTACTACTTAAAAAACCAGTTACCAAAACACGTAGTATCATTGCGTTTGACTTCTCACTTGGAGGAAAAACCTTCATATTCATTGTCTACAAAATAACCCGATACCAACCCGAATACAATTGCAACAAAAAGTAAGTAACCCGACAAGGCGTAACGAGAAACAGCAATTAAAATCGTGGTGCAACATTCACTGGTAATGGGATGAATGGCCTGTACAGTGCTTCGAAAAGTGCCACCTCCTCGCCAGCTATGATCGTAGATAATATATGACGATATGCAAAGTCGATGCACAGACAAAATGAGCTTTCTGTGTGAGTCTACAATGAGAATGATTGTTCGGGGTCGTAGCAAGCAGCATTTTATTTTACTGAGCAGTAGAGTTACGCAGCTGAAGATGAATCGCAACGATAAGAACCGTGAAACGGACATAGAATTGCGCAGTGTTCACACTGAAGTCATTGACCATGGAAACCGTCTGGTAAACTAAGGTAATAGTTAGAGCCAAAAATCTCAGCGATCGATTTCACATTGACGATGAGTAACACTGGTGAATTCCAGCGTAAAATGTTTCATCCCTTGGATCATTTGGTGGATCCTACGTGACAGTGGGAAGCAAGAACAACTGAGCCCGTGTGAGATTGGTGACCTCCCGGTGCGGTTTCGTAGCCCAGTTGGTGAAAACGGTCCATTCCGAACATCGCCGGAAAATGCGAGACGATTAAGTCAGAGGGTAAAAATTGATAACGTCAAATGTCTTGAAAGAAGCGACAATTCAACGACGACAGCCAGTAGTAGAACCAGACGAGCGGTTGATTTCAAACGATTATCAGCGGACAGTGACTCTGTTTATGAGGGGTCATCTGGATAACTCAACACTCTGAGCGCTTTTCTCTAATGGGAGTTAAATGGGACGGATGCATGAACTTTGTACGTCACGAATAGCTCAACTCCAGATATCACGTCAGGTTAAACCCCACCGCGGCTTGCACGTTCACTTGAGTTTAGCATTATTTAAAACAGGAGGCGTTGTTAGAGATAATTTGATTGGTAACCCAATATTGACAGCGTTGAACAGCTTAACTACAGCACTGAGGGTAATACCACAAGGTTACACAAAAAATTGGCATGAACGCAGGAATGGGAGCAACCATAACAGTCGACAGGCGCAACTTGCTGCTAAAGAGGGAGCGATACATCCTATCCAACTTTGTGATTTTCTGAACGTTATGTATAAGATGCCACTAGACTATGCAGGGGAAAATGGCTATTCGCGTCGAACTGAAATCGGTCGTTCTTCGATCACCCGCTTCCACTCTTAACAAAGAAAAACCGGTCTAATGTTCATATTACTTTTGTGATATAAGTAGCATAACGAGAAAAGTTTTCTAGGGCCACAATATAAAGCAGATGCATTGTGGGAGAGACGCTCGGCCATGAGATTCAGTTTTTTATGCTGTATCACGTGTAGTTCGCAGAACAGAGATGAAAGTAGCCCCTCATAGTTCATCGATAAAAAGGCAGGTAATTCCTCATTAGGTGATGTTTGTGCAGAAACATTTATTATCACAGGCTAATTCAACTTTGCCAACAATTGATTTCGATAATTTGCGTTGGTTCACCAGGCAAATATGAATAGCAAAGCTAGTCGCAAGCAACTGAATGCACTACAGAATGGTGGGAGGTACGATGATATAGACTGTGGTCCGTCCTTTACCCTCTAAGACATTCTCTTATTTGCGGTTTGCGGACACAAGCCGCATACACATTATGCGGATGGAAACGACAGTGAAGAATAACCAGAAACATGCGTGTGTAGACACAAAACAAGAGAAGTCCAGTGAATACACGGCTTCTTGAATTTACTGAATGTTTTAGCCATAATTTAAACAAATCGGAAATGATCCTCAAGTTGAATCGCCTGCAACCCCTTGAAGAAACCGGATAAAAAGTAGGGGTAACAGTTTGTGATGTTCATCATTGTAACACCACTTACACCTTTAGTCCACTTTGGAAAACAGCCCAAATTAAAAGATGAAACTTATACACCAGTCACAAATGACGAAGTTAAAAAGGTTTCAATTGCAATCGCAAAAGCAGACATGGCGTCGACTAAATATGGAGCCGCAAAGTCATGACACTTGAGTGTTGGGACGCTGTAGGCAGCGGATGCTCGTAATTTAGAAGACATCCACAACTTTTTGAAATTCAGATTTGAAGCACTGAACCCTGTCCAGTTAACGAATAAGGCAACAGGAGAAATATTGCGGGAGGTTAGCATTTCGCTAATTCTCATCGGTCGCATATATAAAACAACTAAATATCTACAGACGTGTGGCGCTCGTATCCGTTGGGTTGTTTAAATTGCTCGAAAGTTACAAATACCTTGCATTAGTGCCACTTTTTTTAGTGCTACCCGGTTTTCGGTGACAAAACTGGCCATCGTATTTTACTTCATTGGGTTCCGGACTAGAAACGAATAGTGTTGAGCCTATACGATCTGTCTCCATCATTCAATGTGCCGTTTCCTTTCGACTACTCTAGAAGAATGGAGTCACGCATATCCTTATGCACGTGCTTTTCATGTCCACAACCTTAATAAACTATTGGTAAACAGAATGCATCTACCTCAAGATGTGATAGTCGTCGTTGACAGTAATACGCTAGTGGTTGACACTAACATATGACTGTCATGCACCTATGAAAGAATCTTAATTCGGAGATGAAAATAATGAGGGACTAAATTCAATTCATAAGACCCCAATGTTAAAAACCGAGTGATCAATCTCGATGTGTGTCCACCTCGCAAACAATGGCGCAACGTTGTCCATTCAATAACCACCCCATTAAGTGTCCATATTATTCTAATTCCGGTCAACTAACAAAGATCTACAACGAGCGACAAATCAAGCGAAATAAGTGGTTCGTTCAGAGTACCACATATTTCGAGGCCAAATCTTTGCTACATTCAGCGAGTTGATTGCCAGTGGAAAAGTCCGGAAATCAGTTTGACATAAGCAAAGGTATTCAGAATGTTTACTTGAGAACGGTAACGAATTTGCATAGAATACCTCAACATATTAAGTGATAAAACCTTGCGTTGATAGACTACACATGCAGAATACAAGCTCTGATCAAAAGTGCGCAAAAGTTTTGGAGAAGTTAAATGAACATTAAAGCGAAATAAAGTAACCAATAGAATTCGGCAGCTATAAAGCTTTGGACTTTTAACCTGTAGATAATTCCCACAACATTAACGGGACAAAATCCATAGACAATTTCTTTAAAATTCATTTATTCAAACAAAAGATGAGCTCTGCATTATCTTACTCCAGGGATAATAAATTAACCTACAGAATGGTACATGCGAAGGATGGTCCGGTTTACTGTGGTCAGCATGTAAACAGTACATATGAATTACTCAGTTTTCAAGCGCCGCCGAGTTCACACTAAGTGTCACTTCGTTTGTCCCAGCTAACAATCAACTATAAGCATGGAAGTGAAAGATACCCCCATTCAGATGCAGTTGATGCATAAATCGAGCTGATAATAGACGGAAAACAACCACTAGGACAGGAGCTGTCAGTACGAGTCCTGGGAGACATTACTGATGAATGGTATCATAGAAAGGAAACGGACGGAAAAAACTGTCATCATAACAGTATGACAGCCGTACTCGGGGCGTATAGAGAAGTTAAAAAGAACCCAGATCGATGCGTACAATAAAATGGTTAGTTCTGAACTCACCAGTTTGGGAGTCTGAGAATGTCAGATGCAGCGACCCAACCACAATCATCCCGGGGTGCTTAAGCACGCCCGCAGGTGGGAAAAGCAGAAATCCGGGATGATAAACTACATTTTTTCCTCAGCTACAAGCTAAAAGGATGAAAATCCATATAAAAGCAAATCAATGTGAACAGGCAATAACACGAACATTAGATACCAATCGGGCCATCCCAGTTAGTTGACAAATCAAATGCAGATAAAGAATACAAACGACCAATCGCCAAGACTGCTCTTGAGGTTCAGCCCAACAGATGTGACCGGCGTATCATGTACAGATAAGATGACATCTCATACGTGGCCAAACCCCGTGACATCCACTTAAAACATGTTCGGAAAAGCCATAATATTCCTGTTTCCATGCTCTTTACACCGTGTCCAGGGACGACGACAACATAGGACTAAGTGGTAGGGTATCTCCGACCGAGGTGAAAGATACACGTCACAGCCTGGTAACTTCCACAACCTTGAGTGTTGGTTAGGGTTTGGCGTTGCGCCGATTCGGAGAGCTATGCTAATTAAGGCTTCAGCACTTTCAGTTGCAACGATGTCCGAGAGGTCTTATGGGACCAGCCATCTGGAAAGCAGCTATGTTCATGAAATTAGTGAGTGTGGGTCGGAGAGTTGAATTAATTCAGATTGAACATCACCAGTAGTTGATCGCGGACCTCGCATTCAGGTAGGCCTTTCGGCTAGCCGACTTTGAAAGAAAGCATCAAACTGGAGTTTCGCTCCTATCAGAGTTATCCAGTAATGCATATCTTTGTTTGAGTCGGAATTTGCTCTTTGGCCCTCGTGTTCGTGAGATTAGACGGTAACCTTGCAGCAGGTATGACCGAATATTTACATCTAAGATCTCAACCACAACCTCGCGCAAGCAGTATTCAGCTTGAGCGATCACTCCCAAAAGAGAAAAGCAGATAGGCTCTGTCAACTCCAGTCAACAACTCCGTGATCAATGGCTTCCCAGTTAGGTTGAAGCCACTGGCTTCACAGGAAAAAGTTCATGGGATAGTATATCGCATTATGGACTGCACACAGGCGTTTCGGTAGTGAGGCACGATCTCACTGGAACGGAGTAGAGCTTGCGGCCAAGGTATTGGTGTATTCTGTAAAAGAAAGCAGAGGATTACAAAAGGAACCTTCAAATAAAGAACGTTCCCTGATCCGACTCATCAATAACGATAGAAGGCATATCGCGAGATATTAACCCTTTGTTTACTCTCTTGTCACGAACCTAAAACATCACAATTTATAAGACATGCGAATGGCAACAATAGAAACAGTCAACGATTGGGTTTATATGAGAAAAGGACTGTCATCAGTTCCAGAGCAGACAAACTGCGTGAGTCAACAGTTTATGCACACTGACGGTGAGTACTGATGAATACTGTCCCACAGAAAGCAAGCAAGTTAGGACTCGAATTGCGCAATAATACACCAAACGACTTGGCGGGACCAACAATGTGGCCTGCTCCTATGGTGTACCTTGCAATGGATGAGGTCGGCTTTCGGATAAATCGCTCTGTTGCCATTGCCTATTGCATTATCGCGCACCAACCATTTAGGCATATGTTCAGCCATTATTTATCGTAAGCATCGGTCTGTTATGTCGATAAGGACGTTACCGCAAATGCAAGTGAACTGATAGATTACGTGAGACGGAACACTGGTCTCTCATACTCTTTCAAGCCTATCCAATAATAAGACTATGGGGTTTTCACTGTTCATTGGCAGAAGGCTGGAGTCACTGGATGTATGAGCCCCATCATTGAGCATCTCGTCACCGGAATAGGCAGCGCGTTAGGTATCCTCCCTCTTCCAGAACTATTATGTGCGCATCCAGAAGCCGCTTGAAGGCAACGTCATTGTATGCCAGCATCACCTACGCTGGTAGCACAGTCCAATTATCAAAGGTCCGTCGAGAGACACGAAATACAGAGTCGTCCTGGTTGTTGCCTGAAAGGATGACAACAGAATTTGCTCTTACTTCGGAGGGGGAACTCTGCCCCGAGCTCCTCCCCCGTATCACCTCGTGGAATCCAGCGTACTACAATAAGATTGCTGCGGAGTCGCCGGTAATTCTGGGGATACATGTTCAGACGTTCTAGCCGCTGATTATAAGGGAGGCCCCTCACCTCCCATATTATGGCGTTGATGCACTCTGTACTCTTTCAAGCTGAGATACCTCTCTTTAAGTACAGAGGAACACTGTTGCGTAGCCGCGCTTCGGTCTAAGACGAACATGGGACGAGAAAGGTAAACAAAAGACTTATCTGGACACCTTACCAAAGGATCGACGGACTACTTCAATCAGACTCCTAGCTTTAACACACGCCTCTGTAATGTTGACCAGCGTTTTGAAGTTATCAGACACCACAATCTCGAGGTCCCGTTCGCTGCCACACTGTGTCAACAAGTGTTTGCTGACATTATATGCTCTGATATCCCTGAGATGCATGCATGAAGAGGCATTTCAGTGGGTTCAGGGACAGTTTCCGTTGAACTGTCCGCCTCGATAACGTGTCAAAATCCAGTTGCAATGTTTCATTGTCCTCGTCTGCTGAGGTGATCCTCTATACCTTCACACCATCAGCGGAGACGAGGGTAGGAGACAGTAACTGGCCCAGTGGGCCATTGATGGAAATCAAAAGCAATAAGGGTCCGGGTATCGATTCTTGCGGAACCACTAGGGGCAGGCAGGCAGTCCGATAAACGTTGATTGGTCCTGAGGGAAGTCTGCCATCCACTCTACTACAGAAGAGCTGGTAGATGGCGTTTTTAATTTGATGAGCAAATGACCATGTGGAATACTGTCAACAGTTTTGCTGAAACCAAGAAACACAACATCCACAGTCTTGCCTTTAGCTCTCGCATCCACTCATCGCTCTCTGACACGGACAGGGGTTGTCAAACAGGATATCTTTCTCCGAAACCAATGATGCCCATCACTACGAAGCAAGGGACGGTTCAAATGTTGCTGCAGACGACGGGCTACCTGACACTCCATTACTTTACCAGACACACAAGTTACGCTTACTGGTCTGTAGTTGATAGACTCCTAGTGTTTGTCTCCTTTGTATATAAGCCCAGACAGCTTGTTTCTACTCATTTGGCAGTATGCTTTCCTCCAGGGACTGCTGGAACAAGTCCATCAAAAGCGCGGATGAATCTACCGTCAGTTCACATAAAAAGAAAGAGTGGATGTTGTCAGGGCCGGGAGATTTAACGTCAATCAACCTCAGCCCGTGTTCCACTCCTGCAACGGTGAGCCTTACTTCGATAAGACATGGATTGGCAAAATTGAGCAGGTTAGCTTGTTTAGTATTCTGGGTATAGACCAAAGCATAGTGCCGAGCAATTAGCTGAGCTTTGTTTGTCTCCAATAACTTCATTTTTACGCCGACCCTTCAGTGCCGGGACTTCGGCCTAGGTCCTGGTGCGCCGTCGGATATACGCTAAGGAACTCTGGTTTGCAGCCGACTCCACGACCAGCTTTTTCTCATATTGTTGGCGTACTTTTAGTTTCATCGTATTACATTCATTTCGTGCTCTTTGACACGCGTTACAGAAACTGTGACCAGCTCCACGGCTCATTCCTCGTCAGTGTCTGCGTCTGAGGATGGTACGTACTTCGACGTCAAACCAAGGAGGCCCCTTACCATAAGGACGACTCAGAGTCATCAGCACAAACCGTTCCAAGAGAGCCAGCAAGTTATTTCTTATTTTGCGCCAGTGCGTATCAACCGTAGTAGCACCACCGTCTCATTCGGAAGTGCGCGCGGTCTCCTCCACTTCTCGAACGGGGTTTTCCGGATCTTCCGTCGAATCCGAGTGAGTGTTGCCCAAGATTCGCCTGTTGTTCACACCAAGTTCAATAACGCATGGTTGGTCCTCCTTACTAGAGGCAAATTATTTATGCGACTGATGTCGGACTCTAGTGCAGAGAACACCCGATCCAACTTAAAGTGGAATCCAGCCTGTAGACGTGTGGGAGTCGTCACATTTTGGCATAGGCGCAAAGCGTCGATGAGTAGTCGAAACACTCGGGAAAACGGTCCGAAATGTTGATGCAGGCTTGTATTCTTCAAACGGTAGGTTCGTTGAAGTCTCATGATCAGAAAGCGGTTGGTCGCCTCAGAGATCCTTAGATTATTTAGGAACTGCATTGGAAACGCTCCCTTACAGCGATATACGACACTTAACATTGTAGAGCTGTTTGGCGCTCTTTACTGTGCACCATAGTCCTCCACAATTAACATCAAAGTCGGCTTTGAATTGAGAGCAGCCGGGATATTCCCGCGGATAAGCATCGCGCTCTCTGTTTGCTACCTATTGAAACAGGAGCCATCCAAGTAAAAAAGGAGGGAGGCTTCGGCGTCCTACACTTCTTCTAGCAACCACGTCTCTACAAAAGCCAGGACTACGGGGTTACGAGTTCAAACCTACTCATCCATCTTGCTTAATAGGCTCCGGACGTTTGACCACACCATTCTCATCTGGACTGAGCTCGCTTCGATGTCTCTGGAAGAGGGAGGGGCAGAAGGTATTCGTGAGCCATCTACTGCTTCCCATTATGTAAGGGAAACATGAAGTGTTCCCAACGGACCTGAGACCTACTACATTTGACCTGAAATGCTGGATGAACTGGTTGGACTCCCCTCTCTCTCCCATCGTGCATCTCATTAAGACCACCTTCAGATCTTCATGATCCTTTGGGTCCAAGTCCGTCGATATACGCGTGTCCGTGCAAAATGCTTTTGACGACCGCTGCAAAAGCAAACGAGCCTCTGATGCAGTTCCCAGGACAAATTCGAACGCTTTTCATGGCACACTTATATCCTCCGTTTTTTGCCAAGACGGAACGCTGTTCGGACAGTAACTGTTTCAACTAGTCTTCTTCAAATTAGCTAATAATAAAAAGCAGCAACATCGTGGTCCCGCTGTGACTGAGACGTCTGGGTGATTGCATCGGGAAGGTTGAATACTACCATATATTAGCCACTTGATAGGTGCACTCTCTCAGACTTTCGCTGAGCTTTCTCCCACTGAACGTCTGCGGTGGGGGGCGGCGGTTGCATAGTACGGCTAATTCCTATGGCTTCGAGTTTGGTGGTCAGCGCAGCAAACACTGATTTCATTTTCCTCTGAAGTCTAACTTAGGGTTTCTTCTTACCTCCTTCAGACAGGTCATCTGAGGCTTCTACAACCATATTGGCCAATGTCGGTCTACTAGGAGCGGGGGTTCCTCCCATGACAGCAATTGAGAGGTCAACTTTACCAGTGAGCTACATAACTTTGGAGGCATCAGAATACATATATTGTTCGTTTCGTTCGCAAACAGTGACTCTTGAGGAGGACTCAATCTGACACCAAGACAACAATTCAGGCAACCGAATTTCAACCGACCAGAACGACTATTCTTGAGGCAGTTGTGCAGTTCGGCGGTGATCGATACATAGGTGCGATGTAACAACCGGTCACAACTGTCGCACTGCAAAGCGTGAATTCGTTTCTAGATGTTTTCATCGCACTTTAGACAGGGCGAACGCCATATCCTGATAATCCAATTTGATGAGGCAGTAAGAAAATTGGTTCGGCTCTCCAAGCTCGTTCATCTTCAAAAATGGAAAATCTACGCTCCGCAGCAACACGTTAGAACTGTTCGGGTGAGTTTTTGGTCGGTTTGATTCTCATCACTTTAAGACAGTGTACGACAGTTCCATCGGTTCGCATCGAGAATCGAATTGTGGATCAGCCTACGTTGCAGGGTCTTATCATTGAAAGGACAAAATGCATCCCGACAAAGTGCGACGACGCGGGTCATTGGTGGTGTGTACTATCAGGGTCGTTTGACTATCAGTTTTGAGTTTATACTCACTGGAGTTCCGCCGGATTGCAGGTGACCTAATTCTTAACTGTTTGATCCTCAAAACAATCCACCATCCACGTAGTTCAATATCCGGTATGGTTCCTAATAGGGCACTGAGGTCACCGTCTCGGAGTATAGGTCAAACAGAGCGGGCTACAACGTCGTCGTAACTGAAATTGTAGTCCATCGACAATGTGACTTCTGTTTTCCGGATTTGTCATGATAGTTCAGTCTGGAGGATTTGACGGCTAGTAACATGATAGTCCAGTTCCTAGCGCTAGTATGCAACAGCTTCTCGTGTTTCGAACACGAGGATCCAGCTTCAGATTTCGTCTGCCTGATACCTGTAACCTACAAACACAGAACGTCATGCTTGTGTGCGAGAAAAACAACTCGAAACTAATCAAGAGAACAAGAAACAAACTGCCTGCATGCCTGTTAATTAAATAAAGTTAACACAAACGTAAATTGGCCGCCCATAAGTATACATTCATCTTCGCACACCCAATAATATGCAAACAGTCCATCAATTGTATACGTTACTCATACGTAAAAGCGACACTTCTCAGTAACACTCCGAGAAGCAATATCGTAGTGTCTGCACACCGAAAGAAGGCTTGTAGACTGCGTACGTGCGTGACAGCTTGTTACAAATCACCATCCGGATGAGCTTTTGGTTTTTCACCTACTCCCAATAGGTAGTCGTCTGTGTCCTTTTTTCTTAAAAATTCTAAACTAAAGTTGTAGATGAAGATGGGTGGATTAAGAACTTAGGGGTAGCTCAACCCAATCGGAACCTCGGGTTGATCAATGGCGGCATATGAATTCACTAATACTGAAATAGTCCGATACTTACTGATGGGCAATGTGGCGGAGGGAGTAGAATTCTACAGCCCTCATCTCCCACCACACCATCTGGAACGACCAATTTTGTAGCTTTTGAAATCGAGGCAATTGCTCGTCCTAGTTTACTTTTTTAAACGTTTTGAAGTAGATTTGACGTCATTACCCCTCTGATACGACCAAAGATCTCTTTCTGTAACTCGTTCAGTATGGGCATTTCTTTAACAAACGACTACACATGAAATATAGTTGAACACCAGAGATAATGACCCTTTTTATCAGTGCTATCCCGACTTTCGCTCTGCACCTGCCATCCAGTCAGGTCTAGAGGCGTCATAAGATAACAAGGAATGAACAGAGAGGAAAAGATAAAGATTATTTATGGATGATGATATTACAGCAGAATTACAACTGCGATATTATCATG
>QNGE01001200.1:120862-153899 GCA_008508345.1 Paragonimus westermani
AAGTGTTTATGTCTTTTGCTGAGCCCGCAGGAATCCTTCGTCGAAACGACTTGCAGCCTGAGATATGTTGAAGATGTGTGTTCAGACCATCCTTGGGCACCTACAGTGAAGCTGGGTGAATTAAAATTTGGGTAGAGGAGGAACGAAATGAAATGGAACATAAAGTAGGTCTCGCTGACTTTTGTCGCTGAAAAGAATCTCCAAGCAGCACACAATTCCAGTGTAATATGGGACAAGACGAGGCAATATATGGAAGTGTGGTTAACACAGTGAGTGCACACCCTTCATCTTATATATTTTCTGCAATCTCGTTCATCTTCATGATAGCACTGGCGCTGCCATATTGAACCTTTCAAAGTTTCCGTTTTGTTTCGATGCACCAGCTTTTTACGAGTGTTTGCGTCATGTGTTGTTCGACCTTTAATACCGACAGGTCACAGCAGACAACTTTCGTGTTGCTGTTTATTCACTGCTTAGAACTGACTGTGATCAACAGCAGAGTGGGGAATCGTCGTTTGCCGTCTACCCTCCTCTGCAAGTAAAGGAGGTTTATTCATCTCTACAGTTGCTTCGGATATAAAGATGTGCCAAGAGTGGGTCCAAGAAGTGGCTGTCAATATTTGGTTGAACCCTGTTTCTTTTGTACGGTTATAAATCGCAAACTAGACACCCATGATGAGCTACCTTTGGGAGTGTTGGAATCAATTGTTGGCAATAGAGCTACGCCTATTACAACGACGAAAAATTACGCAAGTGAAGGTAGCGGGTGAAACACTGCCTGTAGGAGCTTTGTGTTCCCCTTCAACTCATCATAAATACATAACTCTGCAAGACATTTTTGGCCAGTACTCACGTAGAAATACACCACTGTAAAACTAGCAAGTTGTGCCAAAATCTAAGAAATTCTACTGCCCTCAGTTGCCGAAACACCCCGGAACACTAACTGTCACTCCGCGGACATGTATTGAAGTTGTCATAGGAGGTGGAATTTAGTCCACTTTGTTTTGTCCGCGGTTTAGGTAATGATCCATGTGAGCCCCCTGAAATTGCTTACAACGAACTGTCTCTGTAGTTAAATATCGGCGGCATACAAATGTACCCTTCCTCTTGCAGGCAGCTGTGGCCGGTCTTCCTCGGGGTTATCAAACCTTTTGTGTCAAAGCCATTCGTCGTTGGCGGGTACAGATTTGGATTAGTGGAAAACATCAGGTCAGTAAGCTCAGAATCAAGAAACTTGTTGAATTTAAAAACAGGCTTCTCATTTCGCCGGATGCACACAGAAAAGAGGTGGAGTGGGAAGTGACAAAATGGCTGCACAACGTACGAGGATGTCATGGGGGGTGAAAACGTAGACTGAAACCAGACGCTAACTAACCGCGTTTGTCGCCACATGCATGTACTTCATTGGAAGATTTGCGCTTTGATTTACATATTGCGCACCTATTCTCAGCATTCCAGTGGGACAGTGAGTGCCTGTCGCAACAGTTATGGGTGTTCGCCGCAGGTACCACACAGTACTGCTTGTTCATCAAAAGGCGCATCGTAATCTTAACCGTTACTACAGTTTCCTTTCTTGCTCACTACAGATCATTGAGACACGTTTACCCACCTTACAAGCCAGCAAGTTAGGTAGGACGGATTATTACATATACGCGTTTGTACCAGTTTCTTAAGGGCATTCACATTTTGGCTGTGGCACATTAGGTGTGGCATAACGAGCGTAAATCGCACTCCAAACCCTAATAATCGCTTGTCGTGCAATAGGTAAAACTACTTCCTTAGGAAGTTTTATTCAGGTAGGCGGTTATGCTAAGTTATCTTGATTTATTGAAGTTCTCATTCACAGCATTCAATCCACTACCCTGCGGATACCTTTCAAAGATGGGTGAGGAATATGGACCTTTAAGATCAGTGAATAGAAAGCAGATTTACATCGTCAGCAAGGTATAAACAGAGAAACCAATGTCTTGATGTGGAACGCCATATTGTAAAACTGTTGTGATAAACGATAGGTGTGTGCATGTGGAAAGTTGTGGTACTTATCAATTACATATGTGTGACCGCGCGTCGTCCAGTGAGGGTATGGGCGATGTAAGTTGTTTGGAGAGGTAGAAAATGATGGATTGAAACGACATTGTGCATTGGTTGAGATAAAATTAATGTTAGGCACTCAAGTGAGTTTTCCGTGTAAGAAAACGTTTCGAAGTATGCCTTCATTTTCGCCGGCACTGATATTTTAGTGGTAGTCCTTTCATATCCTATTTTTGCTCACCGCTGGCCCGAAGAGGCCCGCAGGTGTTTTCTTGGGGATTACATGGAATATGCAATCGCAGTGCTGACCAACAGTCCTCAATATCAGCCTCACTGGATAAGGTGAGGCTTAAAATTTGCAGATGTCGGTGAGCAAACACATAATTTTCAATTCCAGACGAATGGGTAAAGAACACGGCTGACCTTATGTTCAGCTATAGAGCTAGTCCATGAAGTTCACACACACAAGAAAGCCGCAAAGTTCGTTATATGTTTTACTGTCAAAGATGTTAGCATTCTTGTTGAAACACAATACCAACATGACATGAGGGGAAGTGGGATGACGCTTGTAGTAGGTTGTTTTCGTAAAACTGGCCTAGTACTCTGAGCACTTTCATTAATGTTGCTTACTTACAACCGATGAACTGTACGTAACTTGCCCGGAGTTCATACATAAATTTTTCCAAAAATATTGACAACTAACATTTGCACCAAAACGGCCGTTTTCTCACCAAAATGACCTTCAAACTTATTACCTGCAGAAGGCGTAATTACCAAACTCAGATGGTGTTGACCGACTGGCCTAAAAATATGGGGCCCTACGGTGTCGATTTTTCGAAGTTATATGTGGAATGATGGTGAAATTCAAACTGAGGGGGGTGATCAGAAAATGATCGCGGTCTGATTCCAAATGATTTCTCTGGGCGACACCAAAATATTCAGAGGAAGATCTTTGCAGCTGAATGAAGAGAGGAAACTTCGGAGTGTCACTGACCAACGGTCTGATAACTGAGTGGTGCTTCGCCATTACTACAGATCTGTCCAAAATTCGAATGTATTGCGAATTGTGCCATCAACATTTGATTTTCCATTTTCGTACGACTCGAAACGTTTGCGCGCATGAACAGTGCTGTTAGGAGAAGTATAAAGTAAAGTTTTACGTAATGAGTGGGAAAGTGTAAAATAATGATGAAATACATGAAGCGTTTGTACAGCACCTTGTTTTTCACAACCTTCACTGTTCCTTGCACCCTAAAACTTCGCCAATTTTACATTAACACCTGTCGTTTGAGCCACGTGGGGGAGAAAATACAATTTACCTAGGAGGTCGCGAGCCATGTTCTGTCTTCGCCTCGTGTCGTCTGTCTGCTGAATTTTCGGGAGCTGAAGGCTATGGGAACAACTGCCCTTTCCAGCGGCTATCTCCGCCGTGGAAGAAACGTTGCTTTCGGACAGAATGAACAATCGAATCTGCTGGACGTGGCTTTATTCGCCGTGGTTGAACCCAAAACCAACGCAATTTCGCGGACCACCGAGTCAGTTTCCTTCGTTTTTATCCACGTTCATGTCTCTGGTTCGTAAGTGAGGTGCATACAGTGTCGTCGAATGACGCCCCCTGCAGTGTTTTTAGCAAAAGGCTCTACGCAACTCCGCGATTTCTGTAAGAGTTAACAAAATGTGTGTTGGTAGTGAACATTCTTCATGGTAAATCACGTTCGGCGAGTGACTAGCAGTGCTGTCCGGAATCGCATTACCAGGCATTGTTGATGCTTTCTCTGCACAACCGGTGTTCTGAGTGAAATAGATCTTCTTAGCACAATGTTCGTTAGGTTTGCAGAAGGAAGGAAAGTCAGAACGACGTTGTGTGGTTGCGATGTAAGCGATAAGGCACGAACCTGAGATAAGTTTCGTTTTCTGCCGCCACTTTTAACGTGCACAACGTTCGTGCGATATTCATCAGCCGCGTGACACTGGGTATCATCTAGTGTAGCCTAAATTACATGTATATACACACGCATTAAAGACCTGTTCTTTGTGTGTGCATATATATTTGAAAATTTAGTTCCACAAAACATCGATCTTGCTGGAGGTGTTGTCAAATTCCGAAACATTGACCAATACCGGTAACGGCGCAGGCGATAATTTCAGCTAGTCTAAAGAGGATATGACGTAGTATCACGCAGTGTCGACATTTTTCGTCCAGATGCTTTACAGGTCCGTTTTCAAAGATGTCGTCCTCAGATGAACAGTACGAAGGCACTTGTCGTGTTCAGTAAGGTCACAGTTTTTTCCAAACTTTTCAAGATAATGAAGATTTGTACTACATTTCGTCCCATAGGTTGGTCTGCCCTAAATATTGGTCCACCCCTCAATAAAGAGGTCTGTTTGAATCACGTCACCTAGATCAATTGACCCAGCCCTAGTGGAATGATCTATATCACTTCACTGAGTTAGCCAGACTGCAGCCGTGCGTATCAACGCTACCTGAACTGTAGTTTTATTCTTTTAAACAGCCAGACAGCCATAAATGACAGCCTCGTCTGATTCGCCCTGCATCTGACTACGACATGTGACTGCCTAGTCCGATTTCTGTGCGTCTTGTTAGACAAGTGTGATAATTGTTTCACCCAGCGTATTAGAGGCCCCTGTGGTCTAACTTCATACCGCTTTTCCAGTGAGTGGTGTGCCCCGTCTCTTCTCTTCGTCGGCTTTGAGTCAAGCGGTTGAGCACATGAAAAGTGATATCTTGATAGTTGAAATGTAGCGTTTGCCGGGTTTCCAAAACCAATAGGGCTAACACTTCGTTTCTGAGACTATACTGCCAGCCGTGTTGCAAGTGGGTCGCATTACTGACGGTTAACGCATCACCAGGAAGTAGAGTGGAATGCATGTAGAGTTTGGTCTCAGCCGTCCTAATCATAGGGGTAAAACCCAAGCTTTTGGCAGCGTCCTCTGTAGGTGAGGAAAGAGAAGTGACCACACAAACTGTTCTTCAGTGCACTCTGAAAAATTTCCCGAGTTAACCTATTACCCTTGCATAATTAATTGTGCGCAGAGGCGCAATTCTCGGGTTTGAGCCGCGCGCGTCACTCACAATGGTTCGAACGGGTAGTAGCGAAGAAAGAACCTATGCTGGGTTGACCTATTTTCCTTTAGAGGTCGCCCCACTTTGTCAAGCAATATTTTCAGAGAAATTGAATGAATTCAGGGGACTATGCCAAGATCGCGCACTAAGATGGCGGTTGTACCTCTACATGTGTTTCACGTTATAGGGTCATCTGACACATGACGATCGTGCGCAACACTATTGGACTTACTTTATGAGAATTCCGCCAATACTAATATGTTATGAAAGCTTGTATTTGTCCGAAGCAGGGAATCAGATACACAGATAGGAAATTGTTGACAGGCGTAATATGGTGGATGAATTAAAAGGGTTTTCCGTGCCACACAACTCTACATACGTCACTGCTATACACAACTGTATACATGAGTAATTGTGCACATAAGTCACGTTCGAAAGCTGCTACCTTGGTTTACCCCGATGATAGCCGGTTGTTGCAGTGAGCACGTGTCACCTACTGCAGTTTTTGCGTGTAACCTTCTAAGTGGCAAGCAAACTTTCTGAGCAGTGGGTAACGCGTCCCAATGGATACTACTTTGCTCAGAAAATGCTTGTCAAACACTATTTAAATACCTATTTAATGTAAAATAATGTGGTAATAGATGCAACGCCGGAATCAGCACATTTTTGAAATGTGGATTAGGATTTTCAACGGGGAGGTCACACAGGTGCTTTTAGCGTGTAACCCATGTTGGGCATAGTTTATCAGACTTTGCAATAATAAGCGTTCAACCGTGTCAAATTGTGTTACCCTTCAAAGCACCCTGGAACAAACTGGAGCGCGATTAACTGGACGGTAGCGTCTGATTAAGCGTAAATTTTTCGCCGGTAAACATTACACAGGATAAGGTGAAAAAGAGGTTGCGGAGACAAAATTCGAAGTTGTAGTTCCACCAGAAGACGGTCTGGGCTTGGCGCCGTACCGTTTGCCTCAAGTAGTGAGGGTAGCTTAAAATAAACCCAAAACAGAATTGACTCGAGCTTTATGCTTTGGATAGCAGCTAACTATTGTTTTCCTCTCTGAGTTTCTGACTCAGCTGTTCGTGCAATATAAAAAAGAGCCCTTAATGGAGAAAAAACGGCTGACTGAGTCGTGGCTTAAAAGACATTACTGTTTCACATCTAATGTTAATATCGTAGTAGTCTTACACGTTTCTGATAAAAAAAATCGCCATGAACTCACACCAGTCATCTAAACGTGTGTAACACACCTTTTTTGACAGCTGTTGGAAGAGTCCCCATTGGATTTCACTGAACGCAAATGAAATTATCCTGAAATGAAGCATGATGAAAAGTGCGTCCAGATTCACGTGGTAAATGAACGTTTTCATAAACATCTGTACAATCATAATCCACAAAAATCTTCAGGATCTACGGCTCCTTTTGGTGTGCGAACATGATTCCAAGCAGGTAAAACTGGTTTCGTCTTCCTAGATGCTGGACGGTGCTGACCACGGGTTAGATTCTGGTCATCTAATTTATTCAAGGCCCAATTCCAGGTGCCTTTACTATTGGACGTCCATAAAAGTTTTGTTGGCAGTTTTCATGATAACCGACTCAGGAGCCTTTGTTTTGCTTTCTGAATGCGCGTAGCACGTGTCTGGTGGTGGTTGCTGAGCCTTGTGGACTGAGTTAGCTCTGAGTGTGATCTTTGTGTCGGGTGCCAGCATATACATCACATGTTGAAGGGAAAAACACAGGCCGGTACACCTCGAGGGACTCCGGTACTGCGGCCTCGTTAACAGTTACCATATCCTCCGACACTTCCAACAAACTAACCTCTGAGATGTTAACAGGATACTCGCCATGAATACCCTCAATACACCCCATATCAGGAACCTTGGGACGGGAAGGTCTCTGGATCTGCCCCACGGCCCTCTTTGTCACTTGCTCGTACGGTATTTCAAGGCAAAACCAAGTCAATGCTGGCATTCGACCGCGAAATGGTGATCATAAACACTTTTTACATTAATCGTGCCAGTATTTCAGGCCCAGGATGAGGAGCTTGCCAACATCGCTGAGTTATGCGGCAGGAAAATTGGCAATTCCTGGAAAAGTTGGAACTCCCAACTGTGTTATGATAAGACCGTTGCAAAATTTTTCTATTCAAGCGCAATGTGGATTACTAACCTGGTTTTTGTGTTGCCAGAACTCGTTCATAGAGTGAAGATGATGACCCTCACGGTCCAGCAGACCCGTGTCTGGGCATGCTTCTGACAATAAGACGGCTACTTTATGACATACCCCGCCCTTGGGATCAGTTCACTTGAGCTGAGTACCTTAGAAACGATGTTCACCGTGTCTCTTGCGACTTTGGCTAATCTGGCTCCAAGCCGGATGGAGTGGGTACGATACTCATGGATACTGATTTTGCCTAGCCAGCATCACGGGTTCAGTGTATTTTGAGATCCTATAATACCGATCGAATTTTACATTCATCAGTGTCCTCGAGATTTGACGTCGCACCTCTCACTGTCCGTTTCGATAGTGCCATGGCTCCAGTGGCGACCACCAACGGAGAGCTTGTGGCATAGAGTTCACCGAATCTGTCCAGTGTCTTCTGCTGTTGTGTGGCCACAAAATTAGCGTCTGATACAGTAAGGTTATAAGTTGTGCAACGTATTTTTCCATTACTATGGCGATTTGTGCTGCAGCCGCCTGAAGATTTAGCTGGCCTGCTTACAGTACGACGTGTAATCTTGCTCAGACGTGTGATCATGTAGTTTACCCGAACCATTAGGAAAATCTGCGCAATGTACGCGGTTCATTTCTTCTGTTCGTGTGTCACACTATAACTGAAAGATGTCCAGTAGATTGCGACCTTTATTGTCCCACTCGCCGGTCACCATGCCGCACCGCACTGGCGTGTATCGAAGGGGAGTCCCGTCTACAACACCCTCGGTCCCCGTTCACGTATCGTGTGCAGTTCCGCCCGGTTTGTGTATGTAGCCGACGTCTTCTTTTGGAAAGGTTTTCGCCCGCCACTCCCCGTCCTTTGGTCCGATCTCGTCGGGCAATTGGTCGTCCAGTCGTTCGTGTTGTCCGCAGTCTGTCTGCAAGTGGCTTTGACCATACTTAACGACCGTGTCAAGACAGTCCGCAGGTGTTGGAATAATCTCTTCCCCGATCTTGGCACTCATCCCATTTTGCTTGCTGTGTCTCGTCCACTGGTTCAATTCAGCTGAGCAGTGACCAGTTTGGAAGCTTATACTGTGCGCGATTCATTCGCTGTGGGCTTTTGAGCATACCTCTCAGCCACATCAAAGTATTTTGCCGGCTTGATGATCCACTACAATATGGCTGCGATGTGCAGAAGATGGAACCCCGCGTTTAAGACTTAATCGCCTGTCGCTCGCCGGTCTCTAGTCCCTTAAGCTACATCTCCATGTTGGTGCTGTGAGCAACGTTATACGTGATCATTTGTATGTTCCGTATAATAGATATTAGGCTTTCATTCCGAGCGACCCTTTCTTCTACGGCTCCCAGCTACTGTGTATCCGCGGAAAAGGACCTATCACGTCGCGCATCAGTGTCTCACCTTCGCTCATCTGCGGACTTATTTTATTCAAATCAGGGCGTTCTCACATCATAAAATATGAACTGCGTTTTAAAAACTGTACGCCTCGTGGGTAAATTCGAGGCCACTTTTCTCTGATGACAAGTAGTGATCTGCTGGAAGTCCAATGCGGTTTCCGGGGAAACACTCACGGACATGAGTGCACATCATGCCGCGAGTTCTTCTAGTGGAACAGCTCGGAGCGGCTAAATAGAAGAACAACTTATTTGCGCGTCATTTTTAGTTGGTTTTTGACATTAATTGTAAAAAACAACTGTTGGAAGCAAATAGTGGGTCGCTTTTGGACACGCAAGCGTAGCAAAAAGCAATTTGCAATGAAAAGTTCGCACATGAAATTTCAAGCGGGTAAAATCATCTTGACAGACTGGACCGTAAACTTTCACAATAAAAGTGTAAGTCAGTAGCGGGTCACGGAAAAATGTTATAATGAAAAGGAGACAGCTGAAAGGCTGCGTTACTCATTTTCAATGTCAGTTGAGCACTGTTAGCTTTGTCGCCCAAAGACTGCGGACCAAATGTGATTCTCCGATCTGAAAGTGTTGGGATAATGCCACAATTAACCCAAAAATGTTTCTTTTTCACCACTGTATGAGCCTCCGCTTGAACATTATGAATACGGTGGAGTTTTTCAGTGTATTTTGAACACGTTTGGTTAAGATCAAATATACCCTTGGCTGAAAGTTCCCTGTCTTCCTGTCTTCTTCATTTGCGGTAGGTTGTGTGCGTCGTATAGTCCGTGATAACACAGATCGTCAGTTCAACCGTCGTGGCTAAGCCGGGTTATCGTGAGCGCTGGGCGTTAGTGATTTTTCATCAGTTGTCAACCCACGCGGTTCATAACAGAAAGCTATCAACATTTAATCGCAGACTTTACATTCAGGTAGGCCATTTGTCTAGTCCACTTTGCAAAAGATAAATAAGCATGAGCTTCTGTATCGTTAAAGCACAGTGCTAGCGCGTATTCTCATCAAGAACAGAATTCGCATTCTGGCCCCCTGATGTTGGAACTAGCTTGCTGATGACACCGCTGGCAACCTCAAGTTGATTGAAAAGCAGTTCTGGTTGTTCTTCTCTCGAACCGGTCTAACAAATTGGGCACCTCACACAAGGCTGTGCCGAGCACTTGGCAACGATCATTCGACCGTGCTTAGCGTAACGTTGGAGGTGTGGTAAACAAGCCAGTCGTGAAATCACGGCGCCCGTGGTGCGGATTCCGGTGTTGACGAGAATGCGGATTGCTATCTATCTCTAATAAGAGTTAGGTTAGTGCTGATGCTTATTCGGAACGGACTAGTCAGTTGGCTTATATGGATGTAGAGGTCACGATCAAGATTCTGTGGTGTTCATGTTGAGATTATCTTAATCCACGAGACTCCGTTAAATATGACCACAACTTCCTCGTGAAGCTCTCGATTGCTCAAGTTGTTGGTGATACATCTACTGGACATTTTGTGAACTAATCTGTAGACGCCACTCATAAGGGCTTTTATCGTGTCACGGAAGCAACATCCGCACTTCCTGGTGCTGTTTTGTGTCCGCAGTTGTAGTGATGCTGCTCCAAGCCCATTGATTTTGTTTGACATTTACTATTTAATTCAACTAAATATCTCAACAATTATGACCGAGCAGGTGTTCGCTTTCTTCCATATTTGTTTCTTACCTGCGGAAACTTTTGTCAAAAATAAGGACGCCCAAACACACGACAACCTGATGCAACTCGCGGTCATCAAAACTCGTTACGGTGCGTTGTTTCAACCGGAACGTCTTTGGGGAACGCGCAAGCCAATACTAGTCAGTATTCAAGACAGGATTTGCTTACTGTTCCTACGGTAGCACTAACTAAGCATTCAAACCTGGGAAACAAACGGCTGACTTCTTGAACCTTGGCAACCATTGCCATTGGTGAACAAATATTACAAAATCAACGAGTACAATTCCACCAAAGTCACCTTGACAACTCAACCAAGACAGCAGTCCGTCTTCTGTGAAGCATGCTGAACAAAAGTCAGCAGACTATACAGTTTTCTGATGGTCGGGAACAGTGGTGGTGGTGTTCGTAGCTCGGGTTGATGGTTTCGGCATTGGTATGTTCACCGAGCCTGGCATGTAGGTTGCAAATATTTCATCACCAAGCGATGATGTCACCTCGCTTAGTGATGAAACGTTTTCTACCTGAATGCCAAGCTCGGCGAACACACCAAAGCCAAAACTGTACAGTGCCCTCGCGGCGGTTAAAAAATATGCACAAGTGCGTACGCTTAGTTAGGTGACGAAATTTGAAAGATTTATCGACCACTTTGTCGAACACAAAATTTGGGCGCTCGAAATATCAGGAAAGAAATCCCCAACATATTCCACAAACGCGCGGTACACATTTCCGAAGTCGAACCTTCGTCGCATTCGGCGCTTGATGCTGAAATCATGAACACCAACCGTGTGTTGACTGGGAGAACGTGTGGTCACGGGATATGACTACCCAGTGTGTCTAGATTCATACACCCGTTTCCCCCATTGAGCCCTGTCTCTTCATTTTTATAATTTTCTGCAGAGTTTTTTCCTCCATGTTATCTCACGTGATTGTTACGGTGAGTAGTTTTCCAGGATACAATGCTTTCGGGTCGGATTCATTGCCAAAACAAACGGACGAACGAAGTCTCTTTACAGATTTGTCGGACACTTGATCGGTCTTCTTTTAAAAATGCAAAGGTCTCCTTCAAGACTCGTATAAAAATGCTCTCAGATTCCCGTTTACTTAAAAAATATCGACAGATTCGTGGCAATGAGCTCCACTTAGTACCTCATGTAGTGCCCAACTGTGGTACTACACCCAGTTTTCATTTATTGTCTTTCGCCAAGCATCAGATCAAAAAGATTAGCCGAAACCTGGTTGGTTTGAGCACCAGCTTCTAACCCGTGTGTAGATCGCCAGAAAATCAGTAGTGTGGGCCTCCGAAGTCCATGCTTTCTCCATTATATCGACTAGATGGAAGTCGTTACGATTTGCTTCTTAGTATGTTTTGCGACGTTAATCAAAGTCGCATTTTTTGCCTCTTGACCATAAAGGTACGAACAGGCTATGAATAATGCGGCGTAAAAGTGCATTTTTGCATTAGGCTCTGGGGCACAGATAACAAAATCGACGATATCCTAGTCTGCGGAGACCGACAAGGATCCGGATGGTCTTATGTAGCTCGTATTTTGGCTATTTCGGTTAACGTGACGTTTACATCTTCCAATCCGAGAGCGTTTTCAAACCGAACAGGTTTTCAGCCGTTCTCATCCTTGGTGGCAAGCTGCTGAATGTAGTTGTGACAATTGTGTGACTTTGGTGCTGCATCAGCGTTTGTAGAATGTGTGAGGAAACTGTAGGTTGTATAACTAAAGCTGTGGGGAAGTTTTTCAGCTCAAGCCATCGGAAGTGACACCATCACCTCACCTCAGTCTAACAGAGAAGAGTAGTGTTGACCCCCGGACGTCTAGTGGCTGTTCAAGGAACGCTTAGTCTATTCGCAACGTCTATCGATAGGCTGGACCCGGGATATTCGCGTATGTGAGCAACGAGCGTCTGTTAATTCTGAGCCCGCTGAGCAACCGATTCGGATCCAGCTTATCGACAGACGTTGCGAGCAGTCCGAGCGTTGCCTGAACAACCATTAAACTCCCGAAACCAAAATTGCTCCATATTGAATCCACTAAATACACAGGTTCCAAGATTAACGGCTAGTTTCAATATAAACAAGCGCAACGGTTGCGTAGTGGCAAAGCGATCAAGCACAAAAATCCGGCGAGAAAAAGTAAGAAAAACTAAGTGGCAGCAAGCTTCTGCAAGTAAGCGATATAAAGGTCAACATTCGCGGGAGAAATGGTTCGTCAAGCACGTTACCTGAGTTGTCGTGTCAGTCTGCTGTTGACACATACGCTGTACATTCTCTTCTGATCGGAGTGTCGTACCATTTACAAAGCTGGCTTCCGTGCACCTGATGCCGACTTTTCTCATTCTTTATCAGCCACACTAGGTCACGACGCTCAACTACTACATACGGTCCCCTCAACTTTGCGAGGAACTTCCTAGATCTGTGTCCTGTTGCCTCCGCGCTCCGCCGATCTCGGCAGTCAACCTTAGAATCATACCAGAACACAGCCTTTCGACCCGAAAACTTCGCAGTTGACTGCCCCTTGGAAACCTCTTGTGTGTTTTTCAAGTTTCGGTTGGCCAATTTCTGGCCTTTTGCTAATTCACGCGTGCCCATCCGTCGGTCTCCCCATGAACCAATCTCCTGGTCGACTGGCAAGCGTGGCACGCGCCCATACATGGGCTCGAATGGCGACATTTTTGTTGTCCCTTGCGGTGAACAGCGGTGGGCCGACAGAATCGGTGGCAACGTTTCTCCCAGCTTCCCCCTTCCGCAGCCAGCCACTCCTTGATTAAGCGATCGTATCTCCCCGTCAATCCGTTTGATTGAGGTTGGTAGGAAGTTGTGCGTATTTTCTTGATCACCAAATGCTTCAAACAGTTCTGAAACTCCTCACCTTTGAAGCAGGGGCCTTGATTAGTCAGTATGCTTCGCGGTGTTCCGTGATCCACTACGACTTGTTCCATCACCGCCCTGCATACGGTGTTTGCGCGCCGATAGGGTAAAGCGGCTGCTTCGACCCACCTTCTGAAATATTCAGTCATGACTACTGTGAACTCCAATTTCACATTTCAACCTCTCAGTATTGTCAGACATTCGTCTCATTATATATTCTGGCCGCACAAAGATAGTTAACATTTAAATCCGGTAGAAATCGTATACCAGGGAAAGCCTATAATCGATACCTTCTCGTGTTACTTGATAACAGCTGTTCGCTTATGGTACACATTTCATCAATTAACACAATGATATTAACGTCCCATAGAAGGTTATGCCATAATATCATATGTTCCATTGCCCATCATAGCTCACAGTCAGTTTCACGTTCTCCCGTTTATCGCGTGACTCTGCTCTCCATTCTTGGTTTCACTGATATATCCGGCGCGAGTAAACATCCCACCCTGCCCGGACACTTGAAATTCCGCAACGGTCGAGCAGATCGCACGCTCCTCAAAATTCTTAGGAATTTGTGCGAAGAATGATGTCCAGTCTAGAGGTCCATGCGTTCCCCCCAAAAGTATATGCGTCTCTACCCCACCCACATCATGAAAAAATATTCTTCACATATTTTCGGGACTATCTACATGAAATAATGATGAAATTCTTTGCCAATACACTCTCACTATCCTCCAACCACTCCTTCTTTGGCACGACCTTGAGCATTAGGTCAGTGATCACCTTGTGGAGTCATAATTGATGTAACAAATCAATTATTTTATCGAATTGTGCAGACCACAAGTACTATCGTCTCAGAAGTATGTAGCTTCAAGATTTCTGCCTAAACCTGGATTTCCCCTTCATATAATGTCTGTTTTTGTCTGTTTTGTTGCTCTATTCACGTAACTGACTCACTGTACAATTTTCTAATTTGGTGTTCAAATGTGCATATGCTTAAAAATCTCTACGTTGATCACGCTCTCCTGAGCATGTTTCTCAGAAATGCGTCGAGAAATCTACCATTATTATAAGTATTATTATTATTATTATTATTATTATTATTATTATTATTATTCTACTCACAAGCTTACAATGGTATGCCCCCATCTCCGAACTTTACGTAACTCGTCCGTTTGCTATATTCGCTCTTACTCCTGATTATTTGATACGGTGAAATTTATTTCACTTCCATAAACACTATATCGCACGTGAACAGTTGAACTGTATTCGACTTTCACACTGATATTTCAATTTCTACCCTATTCTACCACATTTGTTTATATGAGTAACTGTAACTCACTGCATGTTTTACCGTTGGAGTTAATCGGACACTGTGTAATAGCTTGTACTGTGCCGCCATTTTGTTTGACCAAATACACTACCTTCCGCTTCCTTTCAGATCCTCGAACAGGCAGGCTGGCCGCATCTATGCACGGGGCTGAGGAAGATGACCAACCAGAGCCCGAGGTCAGTGGTCAGTGAGCATGAGGCCGCTCCTGATTAATGTTTTTTTTCCGGACCGTGGAGTCCCCTATATATATGGACAAGGACTCGGTGTGAACTGATCTCCTTCGGTATCTGTGTTGTGCTAACACACGTTCCTCGTTGCCTTGTGACTTTTCTCTTTTGTGTTAGGTAGACCCTATTGTGCCTCGATTACGAACGTTGAACATTGTGTGTTTTGTCGCTCTTGGCTGACCCATCAGAATATTTCAACTGTCACTTTTCTGCTGCACTGTTGTATGCGTTTTTAAACCTGGTCGTAAGTTGCTGTATATTTAACTTGTTTATTACTAAATTTGTAGAACCACTTTCGATATCTGTGTATGTATATATTTACCTATAATGTTCTGCCATCTTTTCATGTTAATATATATATATCTATATCCAGCCCAGACCGTGAGTAAGACTAGTCTACTTGGACGCATATTTCGATTCTCCGGCTGATTTAACAACTGTGACGTACTGATTTCCGAAGGCGGTCACTGGACAATGGCCCAGCACATCCACCTACCACAGTTCCCCAATTTCATTGACCGGGATTGGTTGTGTGGTGTACTGAATGAGGTGGTTAGTGCTCTTCAGTAACTGACATTGCTGGCCCGCCCCGCACATGATTGTTAACATCATTCTTCACTCCCGGCCAGTATGTACATTGTTTCAGCATTTCGTGGGTTTGATGACAACCCGTATGAGCCAGCTGATGACATTCTTTCACAATTGTCGCCCTCAACTTAGCCGGTATGACCGGGACGTTAATTCCATTCCGCAAATGGCGCATCAAAATTCCGGCACTATTCAACCACACATCGGACCAGTGTATTGTGAAGGTTTTAAATTCCGAATTCACTTCTTTTTCTGGCGGTTGTCCTCCCGACAAGAGCCGACCAATCACCGCCAGCATCGTCGTATCCATCCTCTGCGCTGCTTTTAACTTTCCGGGGTCACCCTCCAGTTCAGTACTATTAACTCCGACCGCGTCCATGTGGACCTGATCCAGGTGTTCCGTTTGGGAAAGCAAATCGGATACACAGCTCCCTTTTCCAGCCACATGACGAATTGTGAAGTCTTACTCCTGCGGTTGTAACGCACAACGAGCCAGCCTTCCTCGAGGGTTCTTCGCTGATTTAATCCACTCCAGTGGTATGTGGTCAGTCTCCACATGGAAACGTCGACCGAGCAAGCACGGCCTCCATTTTTCCAAGGCCCATACGATTGCCAAACATTCCTTCCCTGTCGCTGAATAGTTTCATTCAGCAAGACTCAGTTCCCGACTGGCGTATTCCACAACGCCGTCTTCCTGCTTGAGTACCGCTCCAATCCCTATTTCACTCGCCTGCGTTGCGACAATGGAGCTCTGTCCAATCATTGGAAATTTCAGAGTAAGCACTCCTTCGTTCATCAATCGTTGGATCTTGACGAACAATTGAGTGGCTTTCTCTGACCAGTGAAATTGGCAGTGTTTCTTCAGAATTTCGTATGGCGGACTCGCGAAGTAGTGGATGTTTTTTCTGAAACGGCTGTAGAAAACGACGCGGCGTTTTCTCCGAAGTTGACACCGGGATATCCTCGATTGTCAGCGTTCTCTCGAGCAATGGCTGGACCTACCCGTGACCTACTTTGTGACCGAGAAGCATTACCGTTTGTTTCGCCGGCTGAGACTTTGAACTACTTATCCGTAGGCCCGCTTTTTCAATCTTTCGCAGCACCGCTGGTCAGTGTGCTGTATGTTCCGCCTCATTTTTGCTGTAAATGACGAGATCGTCTCCACAGACAACGGTTTTGCCCACTCCGTCCAGCACCTTGAACACCGGTCGTCTGAACGTGAAAAGGGCGCCTGAGAGTCCAAACGGTATCCGTTTGAAGCGGTATTGCTTTTCTGCCACTTTACTGATCTCAACTTCGTTGAGCCGCCAGAAGTCGACACAAAATCGAAATTTACCATCAGGCTTTTTCACTAGCAAGACGGAGGAACTGAATGAGCTATCGGCCTCCTCATTGATTCCTTCCTTCAGCATGTCGTTCACTTGTCGATCAATTTCCGGCTGCAAGTGTTTCAGAGTTCTTCGGGGGTCGAATTGCCGAAATAGTTTCGACTCGATAGGGATTTCGTGTTTACCTCAGTCACAGTAGCAATATGGGTCTTGATCCGTGGTGATCAATTTCTGGAATTTGCATATCACTTCATTCAGCAACTGATTGTCACAAGTTGGCATTGATCTGGGTGCGTTCGCTTCAATTTGTCCAAATTGGGGTTTGCGTTTTCCCACTAGTGACACCACCCCATACTTTGTTACGGGTTCATCATGCCTCAAACCAATCGCGGCCCCAAAGTAGTCAAGAAAATCTGCGTCCAAGATAGCCTGATGTGCGTCGGGAGCAGTGACCAAAGGTTGTTTGGCTACGTGACCATAGATTCGGACACCATATTCTGTCGAGCCACACCGTCTGTTCGAAATACCATCGCACACGGTTGAAAAGCCTTTCCTGTTCTCGGCCAAACAAATGAGATCGCGGCCTCAGTGTCAATCGAACAGTACTCCAAACTACCATTGACTTCTAACCTAGCATAAACGGCCGTCTTATCAGACGCCCCTATTGCCGGATCCCCCTCCCAAACAGAAAACAAGCGACGAAACGTTTATTTAAGTAAGACCTTTTCTTGCCGAGTGAGCAACATCTTCGCCAGTGTCCACGCCTTCCGCATCCGTAACAAGTGTCGCCACGGCTCTCCTCCTTTTTCACTTTCAACGCCGCCACTTACTCAATCATCTTTTCCACCGCGCTTCGAAGGTCATTCAGTTCGCTCGGTCCGCTTGCCTCAACCTCGTTGACTGTAACAGCCTTTTCTGCTAGCAATTGCCGAGCTGCATTGGCCAACTGTTCCGGCGTCATGGGCTGTGTGATGAGAGCAACCCTGAGCTGATCCCGGACTGTTAATGTCATTCCGTCTAAGAACTGTTCCGCCAGCATGCGTTGTCCTGAGTCCTGGTCCAACTGTGGCACGGCTGTTGACAACGCTGCCCGCAGGGAAATGACGTGAACCAGAGAACGGCCTCCTGGTCCAAGTCTGGCTCCACTGAACCGTCTTAATGCTTCCTGGCAGTCGGCGGGGTTGTCGAACCCGGCGATCAGCGCTTATCTCGCGACGGCCCACTCCAGCTTTACAGGGCCTATTCGCGCCGCATCCAACACTACCTTCGCCTTGCCATAGAGCAACGTCCGTAGGGCCAGCAACTTTGCTCGGTCCGCCTTTACCCCGGCTGTCTCCGCCACATCGTCAAAGCCCATCAGGAAACTTCGAACATCGCCGTCACCAAACGGATGATGCCACGGGATCCTCATCTTAGTGTCCAAGTCGCGGCACTAATTGTGAATCGAGAAGGCGGATGGCACAACGGTAATTTATTTGGGAAAACCAGTACACAAGTTATGCGTCCCAACCGGGTTACAAACAAAAACACTCATTCGCACACAACACTGATCTGAGAATAATCCGGTCGCTTTGGACGCCAAGTTTCAGTTCTCCCATATAGCAAAAGCCAGTCAATGTGATGCTGCATTCCAATGAGCCCTACCGTATCACTTCCGTAGTTGTCTCACAGCCATCACGATCCATGTTTTCGCCTATCTGCTGATAGTGTAAGTAAAATACTGCAACCCTCCACCCTAAGTACACCTGCATATGACCATCCCGAGCGTGAGGTGCACATCTATGGGTATTTTCCTCACTTTATGTCTCCGTTTGCATTTGATACTTTTCCATTGATAGTCTGACGGAACTGTTGATCCTGGATGTCTAGTGGTTGTTCGAGCAACGCTTAGTCTTCTCGCAACGTCTATCGATATGCCGGATCCAGGATAGTCGCGTCTGCAAACAACGAGCGTCTATAAATTCTGAACCCGTCGAGCAACCGATTCGGATCCAAAAGGGACGATGGTCGTATTGGGGAGTTTCTTAGTAATAAGGTGCTAATATTAAAAAATATGAAAAACCAAATAGTGGGAGACGGCAACGAACCTCGATATTAAATCCACCAAATATACAAGTTTCGAGGTTAATGATTCGCGTAAATATGATCAAACGCAACAGTCACGTACTGGCGAAGCGGTCGAGCGAAAATGAAACCAGGGTACATATAAACAAAGGTCCAGCAAGGGAAAGCAGGGAAGAACTACGCGGAAACAAGTTTCTACAAGCAAACGCCATGAAGATTTAGTAATACATCAAGGTCAACATTCGCGGGAGGAGTGGTTTGTCACGCGCATAGCTTGAGTGGTGGTGTCAGACTGCAATAGAGGCTCGTAATCAGTATAAAGAATTCCAACGCAAAGAAACATACCAATGGGAAGGGAACAAATAGGGCATAGAAAGTGGTCATTGACGTTCTAATAACATAGCGATCATCAAACACACACAGGGAGCTAAGTCACCACCGGCCCCCGAAACCAGCATTGTCTTTCAACATTCATGTAGCTGTGGGTTGAGTGTGCATCGTGAACAGGTTATCTTGCACCTGAGCCTTATTCGCTGACGATGTCACTATCCTCTGCTCCTTTGAGGAGCCATACGAACCTTATCTCTCCTGTTGTTGCCTCTCTCCGTTCTCACGTATACCTCGCGGACGTGATTGTCGGCACCCTTCCTTACTTTGCCTACTACAGCTTTGGACCAAACTTCTACGGGCCGAGGGCTTCCAGCCAGCAGAACATGGTCACCAACCTTCGCAGGCTTTAGTCGGGCTAGCGTACCCGATCGGCCTTCAGAGTGTTCCGTACAGCCTTCAGCAAAGGCGCTTTGCTGCTTCAGCCAAACGATGGATTTATAAACCAGGTCGAATTCTAAATTACGCAAAGGACCCAGCACAATGCAACACTGTCAACCGGCCTTCCTTCAAGTGAAATAATTCTTGAAACGCACTAACCACAATACCGCCCGAAGCAGGGCGCACCAGCGAATGTAACGTGAAACAAGCTCCACATACCATTGCGTGCCATTAACACTGGCTAATGCCAGCACCTTCTTTAATTCGAGTTTCTCAGCTTGAATCAAGTCCCCATAAAAAGGCTGGGTCACATAGCCACGTGTGAATTCTTTGAGAACTAGCATCATAGGTTTCTCGCGAGGCTATGTCCTCCGGGTTTAACTCGGACGGAATATGTCGCCATTGATAGTCCCGGGAATAGTCACGAAATAGTTGGACACGGTTGGCTGCAAATGTGACAAGGCGACAAGAGGTTTTTCTCAAATACTCCAACACGATGACGGAGTCTGTCCAAAGTGTGAGGTTATCAAAGGTTAGCTTGAGTTCACTTACTATAAATCTCATAAGTTTAGCCGCCAATTTTGGTGGCTGTATTTTTCATTCTTGGGATAGTGAAGCGCTTCGAAGGTGCAACACGGGATTTCTCCATCAAGAAGCAGCAAAAATTAATGCCATCTGCCAAGACGTCTCGGAGATAGCTGACAGCTCAGTAACCCGTCTCGGAAGCGTCAAAAACCATACGCAACTCCGAACGCGTCGGAGTCTTCTCACAGAGTCTGATACAAGGCGGTAAAGTAACTGAGTCGTCATCGCCACACCCCGTGAACGCTTTTCCCACTCACTTTGGCACTTTTCGTCTAAGGGTGTATCCCACCTGATATTCGCGCCACGTGAGCCCTGGAGTAACTCCCGGCCACGGAGAACAAGCGGAGCAGTTAAACCCACACCGACGTGATACGGGCTAACAAGCCTCTCCGAGTGGATGGCTTCCTCTGTAAAGTTACGCGAAACCTGAAACAGTCTTCCGATACATGACACTGGACCCCAAGGGCCTCCTGGTGATCGTGATCACGTAAATCCAGTGCTGCTGACGCAGATGCCTTTCGTTTGGTGGTATGTCCAACAGCGTCTCTACTATGTTAGACTTTCACTTTACCAGTTCAAATCCACCCAGAAGAAGCACTTCGCGCAAATCAGACGCTACACATCTGGTGTCTTCAAGCGTATCTGCCGATACCAAGCGGTCGTCAACATAAAAATTCTCGAATGCACCTTGGCTGGCCAGCCTACTAAATCGATGCCCATCATCAATTAAAGTCTTGCTGAGTGCACATGACGCGCAAAAGGGCGAAGAAGTAGCCCTGAAAGAATGGACCATAGTCTCACACCTATCCAGTGAGCCAGACAGTGGTTCGTTATTCCACCAGATAAGGCTCAATGCCCACCTGTTTCATTCACGGACCTTCACCTGCGAAACGTTTCCTCTATATCTGAGGACAGGGCTATCAAACCTTTTTTGAACTATAAAAACACACCCACTAGGTTGTTCGTCAGGACTCGCCGTTGCAGCAGGACTTTGTTCAAAGAGGTACCCTTGTATTTCGCCACACAATCGAATACTGTTCGCAACTTCTCAGAGTTAAGTACCTTTGGCGAAGGGTCTTATCCTCGCTGGTGTCAACTCTGGATGTGTAACATCTGGTAACGTGTGCCTTGATAATCTCGTTATATTTACGTGCCAATTCAGTATCGTGGGGAAGTCTCCTACCTTGTAAATTCAGACGTTTCTGGGCCAACCATCCGTTATCGGAAAGGCTCACACTGTCAAACCACCACGGCAAGCCAATCTAATACCGACGGTCTTTGGGCGCAACCGTGGACTCTACAATACGCTCAGCTGGTTGATCATCATATGAATGAACCACATTTTCGGAAGGTCCGCGCTCGACGAACTGTAGGTCGAATATGTACTGAACTAATCGTGCTAGCTCAGCACCTCTTAAGCTATGAACTTCAGCCTTGCTGTTTTCTGAGAGTGACATGAGGTCTCGCAAGGTCCAGCCCAAGATAGTTTTCACAACGTGTGGCTGATGCCTGCTTCCTGCCCCCTGATCTAATACTAAAAGTGTTTCCAGCACGTCGCAACCTATTAGTTGCCCGACTCCATTTTCCTCAACGAGGTGATGGGCAGATCTGCCGAGTGAGGCCTTCGCTGGACGTCATCCTCGGATACGGTTTCAGCCCGTTCACCCGTGAGACCCTCAACAGTAAAGGTCTTGTCGAACCTGATCCTACTTCCATCATCTAAAAATTCCACTTCCAAACCCAGCTCTTGGCATTCGATAGTAGCTGTTCTGTTAAATATACGGATGCTGAGAATTCGTTTACATGCTGGCAGTTCTAGTCACTCAGCCAAAGACCCATCTATGACCGTGGTATTGGGCCCGTTATCTAGAAGGGCATACGTTTCAGCCGTCCCGACTGCTCTGACTGATATGACAGGCATGAAACCTAGACGCACTCCTCTCTTACGCAAAGGGATGGCTACAAAGCTCGACTCCTTCACTTCAACCTCAGTTCCAGAAGGCGCAGGGTCCGCGTGCATCAAGGCATGATGTCGCCCTCCACATAGAGGCCGTTAACACTGTATACGGACTCTGCACTACTTAGCTGTGTGGCTTGGAAGTAGAAAAACGAAGCATCGTTTGCACTTCCTTATAACTTCGCGACTCGCTTCTAATGAAATGCTTTCAAATCGCCGGCATGTCAGCAACTCATGGTCGTCACCACATACTGCGAACTGATGTGGCTAATGTACCACTCCGACGACGGTTGACACACACGGCATCCGTTGAAAATCCTCGCGGAAGCGTGCGGTCTCATCTCCACTGATGCCGCCCTGGACTGAACGGGCGATGAGTTGGCCATATAGTTGGCTATAGTTGGCTGCCTCTCTATAAACTCAGGTAAGTCGTTTAAAGAAGGCTCCCGACCAGTGTTTATAACAGAGCCAGCCACTTCGGCCCATTTCTCTTGCAGTGGGCGAGAAAGTCTATCCACGATGTGCAGAAGGTTGGTTGGGCAACTTAACTCAGACTGATAGTTCAGTTGTGACAACGTTAACTGACAACCATTCACCTGGGTGACTAAACGTTGAAGACCCTCAGTGTCTCCCATGGGGAGCATCAGACCGTTAAACACGCCCGTGATGATTGCCTGAATAATCCCATGCGGCCTGCCAAATCGTCACCTGAATATTTCGGTTGCTTCGGTAAGTCCTACTTCGCTAGGCAGCAATACGCAATGTTCGATAGCTGCCATAGCTCGACCTTAACAATAAAAAATGAGGCAAGATAATTTATGTCTTTCGTTACTTAATCTGTTAGTCAAGTCAAGTTCAGAATTTTGCATGAAGCTATGGAATTTTATGGGCAACCCTTCACAGGGTTCTAGCTCGGTTTTTGGCAGGCACACACTGATAACTAAATTGCGCATATACTGCTCCATGGAGCTCACTTGGAACCCATAAGTAGGAAGTCTATATGAAGAGCCAGATGGGAGGACGCTTGTGTCCATCCTCTCGGTTGGCTCCTAAGTCTTACCAAACACAGACCATGCCTTCAACCTCTTGCGAAGTTATACTTGTGCCCTCATAAATCTTAGCTCCTCTTCCTTTAGACACATTTATCTTTTAATAAGGCTGTCATCCCTTACCAAATTTTGCTCAAGTGAACAACGAGTTATAGTTGGGATAATGTTTGGAAGTTTAACTACTTACTCCGTGTTCTCCGGTGGGTCTGCCATCATCTCTACAGCTTTCCCTGGGCATAGTCCCTGCTCAGCTCTGGGGGCCCCAAGCATGCCACAATCGTATGATACAGCAGACAACTCAACAAGTCCAGACACGTCCCTGTGAAGGCCATGGAAATCCTTAGAAGTAAAAGGCACAGACAAAGAAGGAACTGAAGCAGGAATTTCGGAAACAGTTAAATAAATTTTGTTATCGTCATCGATATGGGTCACCTGAGGATCACCGCTCAATTGTTGGAGACGGAAAACAGGACTATTCACCACACAGAGAGGCACAGCAGGCAGGCTCAGCGATACGGTTGTCCTCGAGGAGGGTTTGGCCGATTGGTAGCCAGGGGAACGTCCTTGCACATTACGCGCTTCAATGTCGATTAGTTAGGTAATTGTAGAAGGACAGATAGCTCTCACCAAGTTGGCAGAAAGATTTGGTCACCACCAACGCGGATTCATCGAACCCTGTTGATCCTGGACGTCTAGTGGTTGTTCGAGCAACGCTTAGTCTTCTCGCAACGTCTATCGATATGCCGGATCCAGGATAGTCGCGTCTGCAAACAACGAGCGTCTATAAATTCTGAACCCGTCGAGCAACCGATTCGGATCCAAAAGGGACGATGGTCGTATTGGGGAGTTTCTTAGTAATAAGGTGCTAATATTAAAAAATATGAAAAACCAAATAGTGGGAGACGGCAACGAACCTCGATATTAAATCCACCAAATATACAAGTTTCGAGGTTAATGATTCGCGTAAATATGATCAAACGCAACAGTCACGTACTGGCGAAGCGGTCGAGCGAAAATGAAACCAGGGTACATATAAACAAAGGTCCAGCAAGGGAAAGCAGGGAAGAACTACGCGGAAACAAGTTTCTACAAGCAAACGCCATGAAGATTTAGTAATACATCAAGGTCAACATTCGCGGGAGGAGTGGTTTGTCACGCGCATAGCTTGAGTGGTGGTGTCAGACTGCAATAGAGGCTCGTAATCAGTATAAAGAATTCCAACGCAAAGAAACATACCAATGGGAAGGGAACAAATAGGGCATAGAAAGTGGTCATTGACGTTCTAATAACATAGCGATCATCAAACACACGCAAGAAGCTAATTTATCAGAAATCAGTCGATCTTTCTCCATGAATTCTGCTGAATCCGAAAAATCCTCATTTGCTTTACCTGCCTCGTTGCTTTGGAAAACGGTCGCGTTGCTGTGTGATATGTGCCCAGTGCTCATCTATTCGGTCCACTGTCGTGAGGTAGGCAGTAACCTGTCAGTGCTCTTTGACAGGCGTTTTTCGTAAACTACTTTTTGTAGTTTGTATTAGAGCGCGACAGTTTCATAAGCAGACGCTGTTGAGGAAGTTGGTAAAACACCTGCACAAGCAGCAGTGCTATCTGAATTAGCCAACTCCATATTTGGGCGGCGATAGCGGGAGACCTTTTTGTCGGTTTGCATCCACGGCCGGGTTGTACTGAACCGTATCCACAACGCACTTCGTAGCAAACTTAGAGCAACTGCTACAGTCGGCCGCGATTACCAGTGAAAGTGCCAGCTAATTGCTTTCCTGAGGCAAAAAGTTCAAAATGCGCGTTCATTTAATTTTCAAGCACGGCGTTATCCTTGTGTCTAGTTTTTCACAGGAGACTGAACAGTACACCGCAGTGGGAAAGTTAGGAGAGATAGGAGAGTTCTTACGGGGTATTGCACATTTTTAGCCCTCCCAATATGTGCAACGTATTTCACCACAATTAACTGATCACCTTCACTGTTAGAACAGTCAGTGCCACACCCTCCTTGATGACCTTTTCTGCATGTCGCGCGCCGCCTGCTGAACAACGCGAACAATGCTCTTTATTCACGTTTTGATTAGCTTCTGCAGCACGTCAATGTTTGCTTCGCATTGCACACCAGCTGGAAAACCCAGAACACTGCCACACAAATGCTTGCCGGCCCACGCGTTCTTTACCGTTCTTTACCGGAGATTCTTTCTGACGGCTTTTCCAAACGTAGTTAAGTCACACGCATGCACCGTCGGCGGATACTGATTGATCAGTTTAACATGTTCACCATCACAGACTGACAAGTGGCAGGACGTGCAAAGAGGAGCACCGGAGCAACTGATTCAGCTTGTCTGGAAGTTTTTGTTCCGGAAAGCCTACACGTCAATTAAATTTCTGGGCACAACTTCGCGGGCCTGATTGGCCTGAGATTTCCATCGTTTAAAACCCTGACGTTTGATTCTCACCACCGATTTGAGCTGCAGGTGCATTCCAGGATACATCCGGCTGGTAAATTATGTGGAACTTTTTTACGACCGTGTTAGATATTTCGTCAACAGTCACGGTCAACTACTGGCCGTTCAACTTCTATACTGTCCACACTATTCTTCATTCAGAAACAACGTTGATGCAAGCATAAAGGTAGTTTCGCTGTGTGTTCGTAGGGTTTCCGTTCACGACATTAGTACTTGTACGTTATATGCAACATAAAGTACATTCTAGCTGGTATAACCGCCTTTTGCCT
This sequence comes from Paragonimus westermani, assembly GCA_008508345.1. Taxonomy (NCBI): domain Eukaryota; kingdom Metazoa; phylum Platyhelminthes; class Trematoda; order Plagiorchiida; family Troglotrematidae; genus Paragonimus; species Paragonimus westermani. The sequence continues at coordinate 146,761 of QNGE01001200.1, forward strand.
AGATGCTCCTGTTTGGTTCACTTTAGATGGCTGCTGGTAGTAGGGCTGAAAATTTACTCGGTGTGGTCCTCCGCTACGTAAATGGAGGGGAATAGTCAAGGATCAGTTCATTACGATGACGGCTGACACCTCTGTGGATTAGTCCTTGACTTCCCGTAAGTAGTAGGCATCTTCAGGGAAGAAGTTCGAGGCTTGGTAAACCTCATCAGTGAGTCAATATTCTCAATCAACTACTATGATGTCACGCAGTTAACAAGATACGGACCAGTACGGTACTCAGATGCCCGAGCGGCCCCAAGGCTGTTAATTCGTAAATGCAAAAAATGCTTCCTGGTAAGGTTCGAGGCGATCGAGTGACTGAATACCTTATCACGAGGGGTTCCAACTCGCCTCACTCGTTTGTGGTAACTTTTCGCGCTCCATATTGACAGGATTGGTTCAATCAATCTACCACGCTAAATTCTTGCTTGCCCGTTTCCTCCTTTTACACCGGCAGACCGTGTCCTCATTAGGCGATGCTGAAAAAGAAAGCCACTATTCTGCATCCTCATTTCATCACTCGACCGTCCAGTTATGTGCATTCCAAAGTACTGGAAAGAATAACTTAGTGACTCAGTGAACAAGCGACCAACCATTGAGAGGCTGCAGACAGTAATAGAGACCCGGAGAGCAGAATAAGCAGTTAACAAATAGACCATGCAGGCTAAGTGTACAGATGGATTGGACGTATGATTATGAAGGTAAATTCGTGTGTAATGGCACACAAATAAACCCTCTAATTTTGCCACATTCATCTACCATATGGGAGAATCAGATATAAACTGCACAATAAACAGTGAACGAGAAGGATGGCCATGACTGAATGACTGTAAGAGGTTTGGTGGAGACGTGAATCTTGTGTGGATGAGTGATCATGTCCTCTGGCCCTTGGCTCACGCTTCCATATTTCCCGGGCGATAAGTATACAGTCTCTGTTGTAACTCATCAAGACTACTCGTTAGACTCATGTCCATAATGCTTCATCCCTGGTAACAGAAGAAAGTGTAGTTGAGTCGGATGAGGTAGATACACATTTATCCGGCATACTGATGGCAGGGAGCAGTGGAGATATACTGTGGGGCAATCAGATTCCGTTTATTTCGGTAGGGTGTTCAGCACACTATGCAGCGGGAATAAGGTGCTTGGGCGACATCATGCCCATTAGGTCACCCGAGATTACTTTCCACAGCATTGACTCCGTTAACCAACAGATCACACTTGAAGGTTCGGTTCACCTCCTGAATTAGGACTCGGCTCGAGTTCAGCAGCCAGCTGAGAAGCGACGCATTTTCCATCTTAGTGAGTGTACGAAGGTATGCCAAAAAGGGAAAGTGAGTAGACCATTATTTGTTAAAAGGGTGGTAAACACGTAGGAGCACGTGACAAATAAGAAAGGCGAAGCATCGTCAACAGTAGTATAAATAAAATTGCTTCTAGAGCTAGCTGGCAGTGGTCTTTTAAAACCTATACTTCGTCCCTGGGGTTTGCGTGGAGTCAACCAGGAGAATAAGTGGTGGAGGGGGGTAATAATAATGACTGATGTTCAGGACAGTGTGCACTTCCTTTAACCTTTCCGGGAGGAACGAGTTCGTTTGTGTGCGATTACCGCCCATATTGTCAGGCAACACACACAAACAATAACAGTAAAATACAACCGTGAAAACAGGATAAAAAAATGAGGTGTGATTAAGGAAATCACAGTTGCAGGTTGTAATAAAACTGAACGCGCGTATTATTAAGAAAATCGTTTGGCCGTTATTCAAGACTTCGCCACAATATATGACGTCGCATGGACTTGCTACATAGGATCTACTGGCTTTTGCTCTCTCTCGTTGCGCATTATTCTTCGTACATGTTACGTTCATTTTACATATAAACTACTCGTTCATTGTTTGAATCGATGCACGCTTTTTCCTCGCGCGTTTTGCCTTCCGCTTTTACGCGATAGTGGTTGTCGTAGCCTAGCCGTGACAACATCCTCTTGGCAGAGCTAGAGGGAATAAGTCAGCCGGAATTCCTTTGTTATTAAAGGAGGACCTTTTCTCAACACACAGCGGACTTGGCGTACTAGAATCTGTGATGGACAGTTGCTGTGAGCAGTTGTATTTGCCTTGTAGCGTTGTTGTTTCAGTTAGTTGTTTCATTAATACTCTTTCCGAGATTAAATTGGGAATGATAGTCCAAGTCATTTAAAAAAACGTAATCGGAAAACGATCAAAACTGAACATCAAGTAATTTCATCATCATTCAACGTAAGTGGAACTAGAAGAATACTTAGGTAATTTTACTGGGTGAAAAAAGACAGGAAAATTTGGATTACGGGGCACTGTCGGGCAGATAGGTAAGCGCTGTTTCATTATTCACCTAAAAATACTTATCGGGTGAATGTCTGGCAGACTGTCCAACCAACACGAAATCTTTCTTCTCCGGATACGAAACATTATCTGAAATGAACGACATTAGTTAGAACAAGAAGGAGGTGCAGTTTTACGTGATGAGTTAAAAATTCAAAATAGTCATGTGAACATTGAATAATGAGGCAACGTGTAATTTCTGGTTGACACCGCTCATATTTCACAGTAGCCTATTCAAGTGAGTAGATTTTTCCCACCAGTTTCTTTCGGCAAACTAGGCACGAGGTTCGCTCTTCTTGGGGCTCGTCAGTGATGCAAACCCTCTGCACGACCGGGATCAAAACTCCGACCAGGCTTCCATCGGGCAGCCCAGCTGACCATTGTATCATCTATCTCACACTAGGCATCATTAAACTGTCATATCCGGGCGCCCGACCATTTTTTCTTGCAGTAATGATCAAGTTGCAGGATCGCTTTGATTAGCTGCAATCAAATGTGAATGACATTCAACTTGAAGCTAACAAATCGTGGAATTTTTCCACGACGGATTCCACCGCATTAGATAACATTTGGATTGGAAGAAGTGTACCCTAGATTGGGAGGAAGAATTCCAAGTCCGGTTCATTTGGTGTATTAAAATGGATGACGCAATTAGACTGATGTATCAACGACTGTGTAAAAACAGTGAGCAACTCACCCAGGGGAAAATTGACGCATTGGTTGAACAACTGACATACGGCCCACATGAACAAAAATATAACGGGTATGAACATCGCACAATGAGGAACTAAGTTGTGGCGGTTTCCACATTACTGCTGAGAAACATATTCTATGCTGTAGCGCAACGCGTGAGGGAACCAGAATGTTCACAGCAGGGACGCCGCCGAGTTTTATATGCGGTTGTTCCATACAGCTGATGTGTCAGTTGAACCCCATAAGCCTTATAACATAAAGGTTTTGGATTGGTTTGCTAAGAGTGTTTGCGGCGGGGAAAGAAAACTCATAATGAAGGCGCGAGGTTGTAGTGTGGAGTGTGAGGCGTGAACTTCGTTTTCTGCCACCAGTTTGAGTGTGCACACATTTCAAACACTATTTACCGACCACATGGTGCTGATCTTTATTGAGTGTCGCTGAAATTACATGTAGATATACGGGAAGCCACTAGACCCACTTCGGATTAACGTCGTTTTTAGTACATTATCGACAGTGAGACGTACGGTAGCATCCGAGAGATACAGATTGTTGAAGTAGCTGCTTGCGTGAGTGTTTGATGATTGTTATGTGCTGATAGAATGTTGGTGNGTTTGATGATTGTTATGTGTTGATAAAATGTTGGTGGCCACGTTCCCTGCTCTATTTACTGCCTTCTCATTGATTCGTCTCCTTGAGTTGGAATTAGTTATACCGATTACGAGCTTTTTTTACAATCTGACATTATCGTTCAAGTTACGCGCGTAGCAATTATATCTCCTATGAATGCGGATCTTGATGTATTACTAAATCTTGATACTGCCTAATTGTAAAACATGTTTTCGCGTAGTTTTTCCTCCTCACTTCCCTTGCCGGACCTTTGTTTATATGTACCCTGGTTTTCATTTTCGTCTGACCGCTTCGCCATCATGTGACTGTTCTTTTCGGTCATATTTACGTGAACCATTAATCTCGAAACTTGTATACTTGGTGGATTCAATATCGAGGTTTGTTGTTGTCTTCCACTATTTATTATTTATTAATAAGAAACTCGCCAATACGATCGTCTTCCTTTTTTGGATTCGAATTGGTTGCTCAAAGTGCTCAGAATTTATAGACGCTCGTTACTTACAGACGCGACTATCGTGGATTCAGCGTATCGATAGACGTTGCGAGAAGATTAGGCATTACTCGAGCAACCACCGGTCGTCCGGGATTAACACAATGTTCATGACGCCCAGGGAGAACGATGGAGCTAATGTTGATTTGGATAGCTCGGTTGGGGAAGATATTTTGGAGACGTATCCCAGCAAAGCAACTCTTTCTTTGAGAGCTTTCTGTCCCATTTTTATTGCGGCTTCATCAACGTTTGCACTTGAGATAGTACCTGACTTTTCGATGATTGGAAATTCACGAAGGGTAGGTTCAATATTCTGACTCAAAGATCACAGTTTCTTCTTCAATTCGGATACAGCCCGTTGATGTCTCTTCATCCCACTCCCCATGGAATAAATAGAAGGCAGAACTAGGAAGAACTGAGAGCTGGATCAAAGCGCAAGCCATTATTTACAGGAGCAAACGATACGCAATTTTGAAAAGGTTAGTTTTCAGCATTTCAAAAGACAGGTAGGATAAAAAACAGATACCACAGTGGTGGATACGTTTTATAGTTGTGTTTTGCAATCAATTTGTGTATATTTCGGTACACACCGTTTCATTAGCTTCATCTCCACACTTATTTGCAAGCATCGTCATCATTTCCTGAATCTGATTGGCGGCAAGAATAAATAGAAGTTACCACCCAGTTTCTCTGTCTCTGTCATCTGCGTAAACGTTTAGACCGGTGAAATAATCGTACGGTGAAACTTATTAGCTCCGCGTATTGGTTTACCTATCGGTCGTGGTTCGAACATGTTCTGTGGCGCTGTCCTTTCTTTTGGGTGATGGCCTATACAACTCAACGGATTTTGACCATTCGGTGGGTTGTTCCATTTTTGATACGTCTTCTTTTTAGGTATAGGCGTATCTCTCACACACCCGTTACCCTCAAAGCCTCTTCTAGTGTTGCCATACTTTGGTCATTCCTATCAGTTGATTGATTGGGCAGTAGCGGCCTTGAGATTTCACTGGCCTGCCTGCGGTTTGATGTGTAAAATAGTTCCAAATCTCCTGATTGCACACTGTACCTAGGCTATTAAGAAAGCTCGCATGATGTATGCTGTGTGATTGTTTGTCTGCGTGTCATGTGACGGTGGCGCGAACTTGAAGGACACGTGTGTCATTTTCTTTCGGTTTACTCGCTCGTCGACGGCCGGTCTCTAGTCCCTGTAGCTAATTCGCGTGTCGGTACTTTTATAGCGCTATCAGAGATCAATTGTATATTTCGTCGAACAAAGATGTGGTCTTTCTTCTCAACGGCCTTTTGCTTTTCGCGTCCAATAATTGCGTACCTAGGGAAAATGCGACTTACTGCGCCGAGCACTAAAGTGCCACCACACACCCAAACAGTTTAGCACGCAATGAATGATGATGTTGTTCGTAAGCGAATTTCGGTAATCACATGCAATTTTTTGAATCACGGGTCGCCAACAGGGTGAAAATGTCAGTGGACAATGACAGCGAGAATATTCGAACCAAATTTTGGGTTACCTGCAAAACGATGAGATCAGAACAGATGCAGATGAACTCAGAAGACAAAAACATAAATTGATCAAACAGAAAGTAGAAGGAATTAGGTGTCGATTAAATCATCTTTGGTTGAGTACAATTTACGACTTCGCATCACGAGTTTACAGCCTGAATTAGTTTGTTTTGGAATGTTAACGAAACGTTACGTATTTATTGACTCATTGCGGTTTTATTGGTTGACACCAACGTGAGGTGTGTGATGGCATTGCGTGTAGTGCAAGAGGCTTATTTCCTTCCGTACCTGTGAAAGACAAATTCACGTGGAGTGTAACATGCAGGCCTGCATCTTCCGCTCTGATTGAATATGGACAGAATTCGAGGCAATACGAAGGATCGGGAAACAGCGTTCCTCCGAAGTATGGGTTTGAACAACAGTTCTGAAAAGAGAAACAATATGAACAAGCACGAGCCGAAGGCCCAGTAAGCCATGCAAACGACTTACACAAACGAAGGCCAAGACGGCACCGACAACACAGCAGCACGCCCCGTTACACAGCTCAAATTTCATTCCTGCGCGCTCTCTGGTTTCGGTTGCGCGTTACACAGCCTCCCTCTTCGTAACGCACAGTCCCTTGTGCTCCAAAACTTCTACAAACCGGCTGGTGCTCATGTTGCCAGGGTACACAATGCCCGTGGACCCTCTGCCCGTCTACTTAAAACTTTATTTTTTTCACTTATATTTATCTCGACACTTTTTCTCCGTAATACCGGTACTCGTCTCCTTTCTTGCATTTTTATGATTCATCACGTCACTTCTCTATTAACCACTGCACTTTTTTTCATTGACACGTTTTTATTCCGGCCCTTCTCATTTTTCATCCTGGCAGGGTCGCCAAATTGTAACCTTCAGGCCAGCCGACTCTAATTTGAATGCCCGTGACTTCGCGGACCAGCCTTCGGGTAACGTGGACTCACCAGGGGACAGCGTTCCTCCGGAGTAGGGGTTCGAACAACAGTTCTGATAAGAGAGACAATATGAACAAGCACGAGCCGTAGGCCCAGTAAGCCATGCACACGACTTACGTAAACGAAGGCCAAGACGGCACCGACAACACAGCAGCACGTCCCGTTACACAACTCGAATTCCATTCGTGCGCGCTCGCTGGTTTCGGTCGCGCGTTACACTAATACACCAGATGACCTTGAAGCGCCAAATTCCCATTAGGCAACTGGTTATCCTAGAATGGGGCGGAGGAAAGCAGATATATGTATATTCATACACACTCATTTATACTCACATTTATGAAGGCACACACCTATATGTGCATACATATATACATGTATATACATGTTTATACTTATGTAGATATATATATGTTTATGTACATATACGCACATATATATATATATATATATATATATATATAT
>QNGE01001200.1:154996-174675 GCA_008508345.1 Paragonimus westermani
TAAATTGGGTAGGCCACCACCCCATTTAAGGACTGAGCCAGAGGGTAGATTCGGATGGGACCAATGGATATTTCCTTACGCGACGCGGGATGACGAGCGTTCAGCATCGGTAGATCAACAAATACGCGCAGATGAAGGATTCCAACTTGCAGTCACTTTACCAGCTCGAACATCCACGCAAACGAAAAAGCCAGACGTTGCGCGGCGACCCTCGTTTGTTCTTGGTGACAATCAAATTGAAGAAATGGTGGTGAGGCTTTTAAACGAGAGTGCAGATGGAGGTAACGAGAAGGTATGCACAAAGATATACCGGAGTGGATCGCAGAATCTAACTTTGAACCGTCGGCACCAAATTTTGATGTTACCTTTGGTAAACTGAATGCCGTTTTCTGCTCTATTTTTCTTGCTGTTAACTCCGTTGATTCTAACAGTCACATTGGATGAAGCAGTGTAGGTATCACTTCAACGGGAAATTTTTCGTGGAAATTAACCGCTTTGAAATACTTATCCTGTTTGTGTTCATAACGTTCCTGAAGACGGTAAATATAGGGAATTTTCAGGCATGTGTCATGCGCATCATCGAAGGTGGTGCAACAATTTTTGATTCTTGTCGACTCACGGCTTCTGATTCATGATCCAGTGTTGACAGTTTCTGCTCGTGATTATTGGTAGCGAGCCGAAGACTGTTAGTTTAGACAGTATGAAACTTTTGCACGTTTGTTTAGCGTCTTCCCGATGCGCGTAATTCAAAATGCACAATCTACTTTTCGGTGTTCGAGAGCTACCGGCGGCGCGCATACAAAACCAGCCTCACTCGAACTCGGAGACAACTCAATTTTTGTGAAGCGACAAATTGCTTATTTCGAGTTGCGGCATTCCGTCAGAGAAGCGGTATACCAACCTGTAAAAAAGATGTTAGATCTTCCGCTTAAATCTGTCGGTTTGGCTCCTAGAACTTGCGTTGACGCTCAACCCACGCCCAAAAATCACCTCTACCAAGAAGCTGTGTCACTGCTGGACCACAGGGCATTCCGCAGCAATTTCATGGTTCAAATTATATTACAGGGCTTTATTTATAACTTTGTACCTGATTCATACTCTTGTACAGATTCTACTTCGTGGGGCTTCCAGTACTGTGACAGCCATTCTTACTCCGTTCGGAGGGCTTCGGCGTACATTTCTGATCTTTGGTCCGAATGCACCACCTACTATATTTAAAGATGTTATGATCACCAATAGTACCAATCTAAGTTCTGTTTCTGTTGGGAAAGCACCTTTTCCCAAAAACTCGCTATATTTTCCAAGGGAAATAGATGCTTCGATTCTGATAACTCGAATGCCCGCCATCATTCTAGCTGATTCGAGTTCGCACGCTTGCTTCTGATTGGTCTGTTCAGTATCCTAGGACCAAGGCCACCGAAAACCTATAAATACGGCCGTTTTGAGCCACTGTTTTGCCTTCGGGCTGAGCAGCAAATAAAGCTCGTTTGAAGGCCGTCTTTTTCCTTTCTTGTTGGGGGGTTCTAAGTTGCGAGAGTTGGGTCCGAGTACTTGCGTTCCGATTATTCGTATCGTTTGCGATATCGTTGCGTTTCATTCGTGATCGTGATACTGCTCGCGGTCTTCCTGTCCGTTCTTGCCTTCCTCTCTCAGGGGGTCGTAACAGTTGGCGACGGTGTCATTTCTGATCAATGGCGTTGGACGTTGATGACGTTAAGCTGCTGTTGCAGCAACAGATGAAGCTTATGGAGATGCTTGCCCAACGGTTGTCCAATACAAGTATGGGCCAACCCGCACAATCTGGTGGTGCGCAATCTGTGGACAGTTTGGCCATGGGTATCTCCGAATTCGTCTACGACCCGCATGCGAACGTGACATTCGATTCTTGGTTCCGTCGGTACGATGACCTGTTTCGTATCGAATTTGCCAACCAGGACGATTCGTGGAAGGTCCGGCTTCTTCTCCGCAAACTTGGCCCTGCGGAGCACGAACGGTACGCCAATTTCATTTTGCCCAAGAGCCCATGCGATATCAATTTCAATGAGACGGTCAGTATTCTGTCGCAGATATTCGGTGACCAGTCATCTCTATTCAACTTGCGGTACCACTGCCTCAAGCTGACCAAACGGGACTCGGATGATCTTGTCACCTATGCTGGCATCGTAAATCGCGAATGCGAGAAGTTCAAGCTATCCTCCCTCACGGAGGATCAATTCAAATGCCTCATCTTTGTCTGCGGCCTCCAGTCCCCCAATGATGCTGACCTCCGTACACGCCTGCTCAATCGGATCCAACAAGACGAGTCAGTTACCCTTCAGGATCTCACCACTGAAGGTCATCGACTGCTGAACCTGAAACACGACTCTGCCTTGGTCCAGAATCCTGCTCAGTCCACAACCTCTGTCAACACAGTTTCATATCCAAGGCAAAAGCAACAACTTTCCCACACGAGCCGCCCAAGGAACCCTCCCTCCAAGAAGTCGCCGCCCTCTCCATGCTGGCACTGCGGCGCATGGCACTACACGCGTTACTGCCCCTTCAAGCAACACCGCTGTCAGCGTTGCAAAAAGGTGGGCCACAAAGACGGGTATTGTCAATCACGTACTCCGGGCAGTCAACGCACAACTAAGAAGCGGCCACGCCCACCTCACTCCAAACCAAGTACGAGGTCCAACAGCTTACTTACCTCTTTCAAAGTCGATGTCGTTTCACGCAGGAAGTTTGTGTCCGTACTGATCAACGGACACCCAGCTCGTCTGCAGCTCGACACTGCATCCGATATTACAATCATTTCCAATCGCCTGTGGAAAGCAATTGGCCGCCCGCCAGTCCAGCTGACATCCCTTTCCGCCACCAGTGCCTGTGGTGGTACAGTGCAATTAACTGGGCAATTGCATTGTCGTGTCAGTTTCAAGAACAAGACCATTGATGGAGTTTGTTACCTCTCCGATGCAAATCTCAATCTACTTGGTCTCGACTGGCTTGAACAACTCGGCCTGACAGAATTATCAATCACACATATTTGCAATCGACTGCAGTCCTCTACAGCGAAGCCACCGTACCACCCACAATCGAACGGTCAAGCCAAGCGCTTCGCCGACACATTCAAGAGAGCTCGTATGAAATCCCGCGGGGAGGGACCGACCAAAGAAGTGCTGCAAAGGTCCTTGCTCACTTACAGAACCACCCCGAATCCGGCGATTCCCAGTGGACTTTCACCCGCCGAAGCTCTCATGGGCCGCAAGCTGAGGACCACATTCGACGCCATGCTGCCAGTAGAAAAACCTCCCGAAGATAAGAAGCTGCTACCCCGATGTAGATTTGCCGTCGGTGATCTAGTTTACGCAAGAGATTATCGGCCAGGTCACTCCCACTGGATAGCAGCGACGGTCAAGCATCAGAGCGGCTCGGTCCTCTACGACGTCAACGTCGGAGGCGACATATGGGTGCGCCACGCTAACCAACTTCGCCCACGCTATTCCGCAAACGCTGGGCGAGCAGAGAACCAAATGCCACTGGACTTACTTCTCGACACTTTCGAGATCAAGCGCCCAACACAGCAAGTTCCCGCGACCGTTACCCCAGCGACCTCAACGCCGAGACCGAACAGGGAGCTGATTGCCTTGCAACCAAGACGATGGACGGACCGAAAACGCAAGCCCACTTTTCCAATGCAGCTCGACCCACGAAAACGGCGGTACCAATAAGTCTCAACAGGGGAGGTGTTGGGAAAAGCACTTTTTCCCAAAAAACTCGCTATATTTCCCAAGGGAAATAGATGCTTCGATTTTGAGAACTCGAATGCCCGCCATCATTCTGGAAGATTCGAGTTCGCGCGCTTGCTTCTGATTGGCCCGTTCAGTGTCCTAGGACCAAGGCCACCGAAAACCTATAAATACAGCCGTTTTGAGCCACTGTTTTGCCTTCGGGCTGAGCAGCAAATAAAGCTCGTTTGAAGGCCGTCTTTTTCCTTTCTTGTTGGGGGGTTCTAAGTTGCGAGAGTTGGGTCCGAGTACTTGCGTTCCGATTATTCGTATCGTTTGCGATATCGTTGCGTTTCATTCGTGATCGTGATACTGCTCGCGGTCTTCCTGTCCGTTCTTGCCTTCCTCTCTCAGGGGGTCGTAACAGTTGGCGACGGTGTCATTTCTGATCAATGACGTTGGACGTTGATGACGTTAAGCTGCTGTTGCAGCAACAGATGAAGCTTATGGAGATGCTTGCCCAACGGTTGTCCAATACAAGTATGGGCCAACCCGCACAATCTGGTGGTGCGCAATCTGTGGACAGTTTGGCCATGGGTATCTCCGAATTCGTCTACGACCCGCATGCGAACGTGACATTCGATTCTTGGTTCCGTCGGTACGATGACCTGTTTCGTATCGAATTTGCCAACCAGGACGATTCGTGGAAGGTCCGGCTTCTTCTCCGCAAACTTGGCCCTGCGGAGCACGAACGGTACGCCAATTTCATTTTGCCCAAGAGCCCATGCGATATCAATTTCAATGAGACGGTCAGTATTCTGTCGCAGATATTCGGTGACCAGTCATCTCTATTCAACTTGCGGTACCACTGCCTCAAGCTGACCAAACGGGACTCGGATGATCTTGTCACCTATGCTGGCATCGTAAATCGCGAATGCGAGAAGTTCAAGCTATCCTCCCTCACGGAGGATCAATTCAAATGCCTCATCTTTGTCTGCGGCCTCCAGTCCCCCAATGATGCTGACCTCCGTACACGCCTGCTCAATCGGATCCAACAAGACGAGTCAGTTACCCTTCAGGATCTCACCACTGAAGGTCATCGACTGCTGAACCTGAAACACGACTCTGCCTTGGTCCAGAATCCTGCTCAGTCCACAACCTCTGTCAACACAGTTTCATATCCAAGGCAAAAGCAACAACTTTCCCACACGAGCCGCCCAAGGAACCCTCCCTCCAAGAAGTCGCCGCCCTCTCCATGCTGGCACTGCGGCGCATGGCACTACACGCGTTACTGCCCCTTCAAGCAACACCGCTGTCAGCGTTGCAAAAAGGTGGGCCACAAAGACGGGTATTGTCAATCACGTACTCCGGGCAGTCAACGCACAACTAAGAAGCGGCCACGCCCACCTCACTCCAAACCAAGTACGAGGTCCAACAGCTTACTTACCTCTTTCAAAGTCGATGTCGTTTCACGCAGGAAGTTTGTGTCCGTACTGATCAACGGACACCCAGCTCGTCTGCAGCTCGACACTGCATCCGATATTACAATCATTTCCAATCGCCTGTGGAAAGCAATTGGCCGCCCGCCAGTCCAGCTGACATCCCTTTCCGCCACCAGTGCCTGTGGTGGTACAGTGCAATTAACTGGGCAATTGCATTGTCGTGTCAGTTTCAAGAACAAGACCATTGATGGAGTTTGTTACCTCTCCGATGCAAATCTCAATCTACTTGGTCTCGACTGGCTTGAACAACTCGGCCTGACAGAATTATCAATCACACATATTTGCAATCGACTGCAGTCCTCTACAGCGAAGCCACCGTACCACCCACAATCGAACGGTCAAGCCGAGCGCTTCGCCGACACATTCAAGAGAGCTCGTATGAAATCTCGCGGGGAGGGACCGACCAAAGAAGTGCTGCAAAGGTCCTTGCTCACTTACAGAACCACCCCGAATCCGGCGATTCCCAGTGGACTTTCACCCGCCGAAGCTCTCATGGGCCGCAAGCTGAGGACCACATTCGACGCCATGCTGCCAGTAGAAAAACCTCCCGAAGATAAGAAGCTGCTACCCCGACGTAGATTTGCCGTCGGTGATCTAGTTTACGCAAGAGATTATCGGCCAGGTCACTCCCACTGGATAGCAGCGACGGTCAAGCATCAGAGCGGCTCGGTCCTCTACGACGTCAACGTCGGAGGCGACATATGGGTGCGCCACGCTAACCAACTTCGCCCACGCTATTCCGCAAACGCTGGGCGAGCAGAGAACCAAATGCCACTGGACTTACTTCTCGACACTTTCGAGATCAAGCGCCCAACACAGCAAGTTCCCGCGACCGTTACCCCAGCGACCTCAACGCCGAGACCGAACAGGGAGCTGATTGCCTTGCAACCAAGACGATGGACGGACCGAAAACGCAAGCCCACTTGTCCAATGCAGCTCGACCCACGAAAACGGCGGTACCAATAAGTCTCAACAGGGGAGGTGTTGGGAAAAGCACTTTTTCCCAAAAAACTCGCTATATTTCCCAAGGGAAATAGATGCTTCGATTTTGAGAACTCGAATGGCCGCCATCATTCTGGAAGATTCGAGTTCGCGCGCTTGCTTCTGATTGGCCCGTTCAGTGACCTAGGACCAAGGCCACCGAAAACCTATAAATACAGCCGTTTTGAGCCACTGTTTTGCCTTCGGGCTGAGCAGCAAATAAAGCTCGTTTGAAGGCCGTCTTTTTCCTTTCTTGTTGGGGGGTTCTAAGTTGCGAGAGTTGGGTCCGAGTACTTGCGTTCCGATTATTCGTATCGTTTGCGATATCGTTGCGTTTCATTCGTGATCGTGATACTGCTCGCGGTCTTCCTGTCCGTTCTTGCCTTCCTCTCTCAGGGGGTCGTAACAGTTTCATATTACCAAGATGATGCTGTTGCGCATGCACCAGCGATGACTATTCACGGTGGGTGATTCCATGCTCTCTTTGAACGTTTTGCTCTTCAGGATTTGTTGTTACTTCTTCCGTATGTATTTTGTTCATACCCTGGTTCTCATGCTCAGGGTTTTCTGTTGAGAAGAATGGTTATCTTTCTGATCTCGGTCGTTTTCTACGTTTATCTATGACATCTACTGTAATGGGTTTCTCTTCAGTACAATTCACGATCAATTCTTAATCTCACCAACGCAAAAACCTTATTTGATCTTCTTTCTGAGAATAACTTTATTTGGACGGGTTTGCATAAACGAATGCTCCGGGATCTGTTCAGTATTTACGTTTCTCCCAAAATGATTGTCAACGTTGATTACCAGTGCGTCTCCAGAGCGTACTAGAACTGTGGTAGAACAGGGAGCCACCCTGTTATTTGTGTTACCATAAGCCTCAGTTCAGCAGAGCGTCGACAAGCGCAGACACGGCAGGAAGCATTAACAGCTAGTTTGACGGTCAGCAGACTTCATAAATACTTGCTCGGCGCCCATTTCATCTTGGTCAGTGATCACCAAGCCCTTGAGGTCACGTATAATTCTGGCGCATCCCTTGCTAAGTCGTTTGAGATAGTGATTCATCGATGGAGTGTTGTCTGGTCACGTACACATGCGTTATTCGGTATCATGGTATGAAATTCACCCCTTAGTCTGGCTAGCTATCTCGGTGTGCTGACTTTAGAGAGGGCGGTGACTCGGAGTGCTCATTGACTCAGCCACTTCAAGCTTCTAGTTTTGGGTTGAGCTGATACACTTGAAAATATCACCACACAAATTCGACTTCATTACGTAGTAGTTGGAATTTAGGTGTCCGGTATAGGTTTGCTGAATTTCACAAATGTTGAGATATACTCTCCTTTAATCTCGATGGACCGTTCTGCTTTGGTGAGGGAACTGTTATTCCGCCCACATTAAGATCCGCTATATTAGATGATTTACCCTCCGGTCGTTTGTGGATCGAGAAGATAAACTCAATGACCCGTCTGGCCTGTTGCTGACCAAAATCAAATGCTGATTGATTTAACATTTCTGAAGGTTGTGTTCAGTGTGAACACAAAGCACAATTGCACCCATCAAAATGGACACCCTGGCCAACGGCTTGTGAAGCCCAACAACAAATCCACGCTGACTCTTATGGTCCATTTTTCTATAAGTATTATGTTTTTATTACCCGGGAGTCATATCCATGTTGGGCGGAAGTTTATGTAACGTCGTCAACGACTGCGGACTTCTTTCTGACTGCATTTCGGGGAAAGTTTAGTCAGGCAGGAGTACCGTGTGTGTTGTTCACTGACAATGGTACCCATTTCCTTGCGCAGAAGTTTGAAGACTGGCTGGAAAAGTGGGATGTCGACTTTAGCTCACTACAACAGGGTATCCTTGGTTGAATGGTGCGTGTTCCGAAATGTGTGATCTAGTTTATCATCCAATCTAACTTTGAAAATTGGGGAATGGTGTAGTAAACTTACTGATGCAATATCGAAATTCTGCCCATCAAACAACGGGGGCAGCCTAGCTAGGCTGTTAAAAAACCGTGTTCTGCCAGCCAACATACTTAGTTTGGGATCAGCTGAAGTAGTTTATCATCGTCGGAGTGATCTGCGATCATCTTGAGAGATTGTGATTAACAACCTCGTTACTCGATTTGATTTGGATTATGGGTCTGTGCGTCGCAAACACATCGACCAGCTTACCTACAATTTCCGCGCTCCTGAGTCTATTCAAGGTTTAAGCCCCTTGGTTGAAAATCCTGTAATGAACGATCCGTCATATTTGCGACTATCTGAAGGCCTCAAAAGTAAACAATACAGAAACTGTGTCAATCCTGGCCCTCACTAATACAGTGAGGTGTATGTTGAATTCAGTAAACCTATTTTTCATTACTGTGTTTCTGTCACACTGTTGACACTGAGGTGGACAATTGCGTTTAGTTTGGGGTGTTATTACCACCGCGTCGAAACTAGTAAGGAGTTCAAGCTGTCAAATATTTCATTTATGTATTTCTTAAACCAACGAAGAACCCAAACCTAACTTTTCTGTGTATAGGCAGATTTTAAACGTCTATTGATACTGGGTTGATTTTGTTGGAAGTATCACTAAAGTCCAACACATTGACCAACACTCCCAACGGTGTAGATGCTAACTTCAGCAAGTCTGAAGATGTAGTGGAATCTCACGCAGTTTCGATCCTTTCCGTTCATATGTTAGAAGATCTGTTTTCAAAGTCGTCGTCTTCAGATAAATACAGTTTGAATGTACTGCCGATGTTCGGTAAGGTCGTACATGTTTCCAAACACCTTTTGCGTATCTGTTTAGTTTCCGCGGACAGTCAGTGATAGTTTAATTCGCCTCATTAAAAAAGGAAGCATATCAAGTAAACAGGAATAGCGAGTCTTCCGAGCTGTAAGAGGACGGCGAAGAGTGTCTTGCAATGCATTCAAGCCTAGCTGAAAGGCCGACCCACAAAAACCGAAGAAAGGTGCGTCTACCATATAGACGTCAAAGACGGGAGGATAAGCGATGTCCTACTGAAACTCTAAGAGTTTATCCTGTCATCTTTGGATTGTTTCATCCCCAATTTCCATTTTTTGGCACAGAACACTAATTAAGCGGGCCACTGATCCGTTTGGAATCGGGAGTGATTTCTCACACAAAGACGTTGAAACCTTCGGTCTTTACAGTGGCCTAAGATTTTCTTGCGACATCAGAGAGCCTACCCTCTCTCTATGGTAGTGGTCTCAATGGGGGAACAACAACTGTGTCAATCGGATTCAGGGGGACTGCAAAGGCGATGTCAACTTCATCAGTCTTCGGCCGGAGGGTGGCTGCATGTTGTTGTTTAAAGTCTTGGAATGCAACCACGGCAATTGTTAGAAGTGAAAAGATTCGTGTCGGTACGAGTTGGCTAATTTTATAAGCGTTGGACATTCACCGAGGAAAATATACGAGCAGGTCTACTGCGCGTTCCTGACATTTCGTTTTCTACGGAGAGTTTCTAGTCTCACTGACCTCGGCTCAGTTACTCTTTTCAAAATCATGATCGTATTCTACGGTTTTTCTGCACACAGGTAGGTCCATAAGTTGCCAGAAAGCTTCTTTTAACCTCGTTGCTCGAACCAAACGCTATACGATAAAACTGACAAGTATAATCGCAAGCCTCAAACCGTAATTTTCAACTTTCTCTTAATGAAGTTGCCGTACAGCTTCCGTCGTCGGATTTTTGTTAGTAACCCGTCAATCGGTAAAAAATTGTAGGCACAGAGGTATGCGGGGATGGATCAGCGCTAGCATTTTTTGCCTATCAACCCCGCATTATGTAGCAGATAGGGTGACTCGGTTTATTTTGCAAGACGGGCGATGTAGCGTGGCATTACCGGCTATGTGGTTATCCATGCATGTACGTGGGCTAAGATACTACCAGGAAGCCCAGACCTAGACAGGAGAACGGTTAGGACTCTCAGCCAAAGCCTTTGGCTCAAAAGCTTGTACTGCGAGACAGCAGGTGGTTAATGGTGTTCCAGAACTGGAGGACGACGAGGCTGTGGTTTGTCACGCCCCTACCTGTTGGCCTGTCTGGTGTGAGTGACTCTATCGGTGTGGTGACCACACCATCCAGTCTAGCCCGATGGATCGTCGAAATGCGCACGCCGTCAGACCGCGTCAATGTCCAGTATCGTTATGCTGTAGTCGGCCGTTAAAATGTTCGGCGCTGGAAACTTGAGGACCGTACGAATATTGAGTAGCGTAATTGGCAGGACGTCTATCCAACGGGTGGAATCGACCGAAATTAGAGCTGCTCTCAGCTATCGATGAAAGCGTTCAACCATTCTACTCGCAGCCGAATCGTAAGCCGTAGTGCAGCTGCTGTGGCACCCCGAAGTTTGTAGCGGTTCCGTCAAGCAACCACTTTCAAATAGTGGGCCACAAACGGCCGTCACAGTGACCGCAATTCAGCGTCCGGCAAAAGCTCACTAGACTGTTCCAGCACAAACACTGGGTACTAAGGCAGCTTCGGGCCATCGGGTGAAGCAATCGGCCATAGCAAGAAGATAGGACATCATTAGGCAGTGACAGAGGACCAACGATGTTTAGGTGCACACGAGACTGATGAGAGGGAGTGGTTATATGACGCCCCATGAGAGTTAATGAGTGACCAGGAAGTTCAGCCTGGTGACAGGCTATACTAGCGCGCGCTCAGTTTTTGACGTCCCTTTGCATACCGGGACAAGCCTATCTATCAGGCGTGAGCTTGGCCGCGGCCCGGAGGCCCGGAAGGGCGATGTTGTTTAGTGTGTCGAACACATGTCATCGGCAAGGAATGGGAAGCATTGCATGTGGATGTCCAGCGGAGGTATCGCAAAGAGTAGTGCCTGTAGATGCAGGTGGAGGCTGGTTCGTCAGATGCAGCGTCAACTGATGAGAGGAAGCACGAAAGTCAGTTTCCGAACGTTGTGCAATGGCCATGGCGTTTAGGTCGATTACCCCGTGACGAACCGGTGCCGCCACTCGGTATGAAACATCAGCTACAACGTTATCGCCGCCAGAAACGTGGTGTGTAGCAGATGTAAATTGTAATGCAAAGTCCGGATGTTGAACTTCGCGGGGTGAATGTCTCTCAGACCTGGTGCGGAAGGCTAAAACCAACGATTTGCGGTCGGTGAAGGCTGCAAGCTGGTTTATTTCGGGGATATACTGAACGTGACGAACGGTCGACTACAGTGCAAAAAACTCAGGACCAAACGTGGTTTACCCTGCTTCAGCTGGAATTAGACGTTGGAAACAGACGGCGAGCGGTCTCCAGCGTACATCAACGAACTGCTGGATTACGGCGCCGATTGTGGTGTCCAATGCGTCAGCAGCTATACTTATTTCTGCGACTGAGTTGGAGTGGTGCAACATAACGGCGTTGGCTAATGCATCCTCAATTTCATTAGACGATTCGATGGCTGTCGCTGATAACTCAGTCTCCGTTGGCGCGGTCGCAGAGTAAACCGGCTGAAGGCTGCGCAAGCTAAGCACAATGTGGAATAACCCGTCTATAATAGTTGACTATTCCTTGAAATCCGCGGACGGTAGTGATAATTTTGAAGCGGGAGAAATCGCGAGTTATCGTTACCTTACCTGTTGACCGCGTAACCGGAACCAGCGAGCACGTACGGTTTAAATTCGAGTTATGTAACGGGGAGTGCTGCTGTGTTGTCGGTGCCGTTTTATCTCTCGTTTGTGTAAGTTGTGTGCATGGCTTACTGGGCCTTTGGCTCAGGCTTGTTCATGTTTTTCCCTTTACAAGACTTTGTTGGACCCCCTACTTTGGAAGAACGCTGTTGCCCTGTGCCTCCGCATTGCCCCGAAGTCGGTCCACGGACAGTCTGGGCAGATACGGCTAGCCAGCATGTTACACCTGTCAGCGGTCGAATACCGTGCCGATCAATGTGGCGTCCTAGGAACTCCACTGTTGGTTGGCTAAGAACACACTTGCCCGCGTTAGTCACTACCCAAATGTTGCTAATCTGTTGAGGAGCCGTCACAGATGGGTATTTTGTTCCTCAGAAGCGCCTACAACTGGTAAGCCGTAGATATAAAGGTGAACAAAATCTGTACCCCATGTGACATCGCTGATGAAGCATTGAAACTTTTGTGCGGCGTTTCGTAAACCGAATGGCAAATGCAGAGGTTCGAATAAACCAAATGATCTGATAGCAATCGTCCTATCTTCGTCCGCAACGGGGGCCTGGTGGTGGGCGCGATCCAGATCGATTTTCGAGAACAGAGGGGTACCATGAAGACTACCCGTGATGTTCTGTATATGCGGGATCAGGCACCCGTGGGCACTTTGGCGGTGTTAAGCAAACGATAATCTCCATAGGGGCGCCAGTCTTCCGATACATTAGAGACCGCGTGGAGTGGTGAGGTTCAGGGGCTACTGGACGGGTAGATGATTCCAGAATTAAACAAGCGTCCAAACTCGGTGCGATCTATTTTTTTAACTTGTCCGGTGCCAACTTGCGAGCCTTGGCAAACATCGGCGGGTCTGCTGCGGTTATTTGGTGCCTCATTTTGGCCGGCAGAGATGAAGACTGTAAAAAACAGCCGGTTACTTGTGGAACAGAAAACCGAAGGAATTTAACTTCATAGAGCTCTGATATACTGAAGTGATTGACTCCTTTTGTGTCAAAAATTCCGGAAACATAAAGCCTCCTCGTTTGGTCGACTAGAGAGCGTCATCCAGAGCCCACCAAAAGATCAAAGTATGGGAGAGGGTTGATAGAGTTTATCGTAAAACTGGACTTCGGTGATCATGAGTGTCGAACGGAAACGCCCACGAAGACTTGGGCTAAGTACACGAGAGCGTTAAACAAACACTTTTATAGTGCTTTGGTCAACAGGGCAAGCGTTGGAAATGAACGAGCTGTTCAAGTCGTGGGCTTCAGTTGTGACTACACCGATCTCAGCACCTGTGTCGACAAGACAGCAAATCCTCGACTGGGAATAGACGACCAGGCGGACGATTTACGTCGGTGATCTTGCTGGTGATATTAGTAGTGATTGGAATTAGTGTTTGGTTGTTACTGATGAGGTGCGTGCGACCGTGTATTTTCGAGTGAGAGTAGTCGAGCGCGACCTAGAGCGCTGCGCCGTTAAGGCCTGAGGTTGCTTTGTTGAGCTGCTAATTTGTGCAGTCGAAGTAGCAATCGTATCCTGACTACTCGAAGCAAGTTGATAACCAGCTGTGCCGTACGCTTCTCCAATCCTGTCGGCGGTATCGACCAAGGTTGGCAAGGTTGCTAACGGGTTCGCGTTAGGGATGTTTTGCATGTCTTCAGGCAAGCGTTGGAACAATATCTCTCTAGGTGGCGACTTCTCTACATGTATCCTGCCTGCTAACCGTTGAAAATGACGAAGAAGCCGCTACGGTTTCGGTCCCTCAGCTTAAGGGCTAAGAACTATGCTGGTGATCGGACAGGCCAACGCCCCTAATTACGGCTAGTTTGAGTTGCCCGTAGGGTTTTGTGGTGCCAGGCACCTACAGGATATCATCTACCTCGTCAGTAACTTGAAGCGACAGTGCCACAACGTCAAGATGAAAACGGATTAGTTCCGAACTGAACTGTCGTAGCGCAAATGTGGCTTCTAACTGATGAAACCATGATTTAGGATTAGTATCCGGGAAATGTGCTGGTGCATTGACGAGGACGTCTGGCAAAGTGTGAGAATAAGCCTCCATTGCAGTAGAATAGATATTGAACAGAGTCAACAACAAATAGATGAAAAAATATAGGAAAATAGAAACGTATAGTTGTGCAAAAGATAACCCTGTGGAAGATGAAAAATTAATCAAAAGGGCCTACCATTTTAGTGCATGGCACACTAAATCTTTTTTCCCAGGTAAAGACCGCGCATTTGTTGGACAGAGTGCAGAGATCTCTTTTGGCGCCAAAAAGGACACTGACATGCAAATTGACTGGGGAGGTTAGAGACCGGCCGTAGACGAGGGAGTAAACCCGAAGTGTGTATGGTTAGGGTTCGCACCAGACAGTCACATTTTCAGCGATTAGTTTAGGGGTTCAAGGCTGGAGGCCCGGGTCACTCAGATCCACTCAGGTTGTCCGTTTCTATGTCAAGGGTTTTTCTGTTGTCCTGAAAGGCAACAATTTAGAACAGATTGTTGCACCACTGTTGGAGGTTACGGAAAATACCAAGAACAGACTAAATTACTAGTCAAGCGGAAAATAGCGAGGCTCTAGTTTGACAATTTCTCAAATAGGTGGGATTCTACTAACATTTTGAAACGGTCTCTATAAGAACGGCTAACAACCTCCATGGACAGTTAGTTCCAGTTTTTTAAACTTCTGCAAAGGAAGAACCGTTGCCCTGAGAAGGCCCGGGATCAAAGCTTAGAGGGAGTCTTTTCATGAACCCTTCGACCGTTATCAGCCATTGGGGTGAAGAAGTGCTCCACCAGTCCTGCACTAAATAAAGTGTGTGAGAACCAAGCCACCACAAAGTCTTCAAAACTCAGGTGAGACTCGTAACAGAAATGCCGCAATCCAGTGACTATTTGATCGCTACTTTCTGGACACGTTCAATGTCGAGTGTGTCTTCCTTCAAATCGGTGTATACGACTTGATTAGCATACTCAAGTAGTGTCCCACGAACACCTTGCAAAAGGTTTGAAAGGCATGCCTGTCTACGCGAGGAAAAACGATCGTATCATCGGGAGTCCAAAATTTCCTTCTGATAGCCAACTAGCGGTGATAAGAGAAATGTAGAATCTGCTCTGCGCTTTACTTCAGATGTCAGCCGGGTACCACTATAACTTAACACCCCGAGGTCTAATCAAACCGAACGACCGCAAACATCCCGGCAATTTTTCTCTGAGAGAAAATACATGGATATAAGCGAATATGTTAGTAGACATAAGGAATCAGTGTGAAATGTCACACGTTCGAAATGGTATGTCCCGAGAGAGTCTTCAATCGTCAACCAACGCACATAAACAGAAAACGTCCAAATTCAAGGTGGTGGCCAAACGAATTTCATCTGGGCATAAGTATGTCATCAACAACACCACTTACAAAACGGGGAGGTAGACGGGGAGTTAGGAGAAAGTCGAAACTGATGCCACAAGAATTATAAATCAGAATGCAGCCAAATTTCTGGGTTCTTTTCGAGGCAAACTTTTGCGATATCTGTTGTAACGCACACTCGAAACCAGCAAGCGCGCACGGATTAACCTCGAGTGACATAACAGAGCGGGCTGCTGTGTTACCAGTGCCGTTTCAGTTTTCGTTTGTGTAAGTCGTGTGCATGGTGCACTGGGCCTTTGGCTCGTAGCTATTTGAGTTCTTCCTTTCACACTGTAATCTTCAGAATAAGGGTTACGTATGTCGACAACTACGCAGGGAACTTTATTAATGAGAGCGACATCGTTAGGGAGCGGTTGTGAACAAAGTTAAACTGTTAATAAGCAGTGAGCATCCAGGTAAAGAAAGGCAACTGACATTTGTGTCAACATCAGAATGAACGATTTCTACATGAGCGGAAGCAGATATTTCTGATAAACGTCTGTGCAATCGTCTTACTGGCCACGTTGGCCCGTTAAGCATGGATTTCAATTTGTGCATGAAAGGCCCAAACAGAAAAGAAGAAAAGTTATCAAGTGAATCATATGTGGCCACTTCATCTTCAACGTGTTCCAACGAATGCACACTGTACACCATCTCTGCCTGACCATACAGCTTACGATAATTCGATGAAAATACGTGCACCGATTGTTTCGCAAGATTACAGTGAGTAACACTAAAGGTGGGGTAACGTAAAATATATGGAGCAGCAGACAAATCTAAAAAGTTGTTTTACTTATCACCGTCCAAAATATTCTGCAAAGTCACCGGTCCGATGTACAAAAAATGTCGGCATTCCGTAGCCTTCCAGGTCTTGAAGTCTGTCAGATCGAGACAACTGCGGTGAAAGTCATAAGGTAGGCATTTCCAACATAATAAAATTTGTTCATGTATTCCATGGAGTGCTTGCGAGCCTACACGAACGGTCCTGCAGACTAACCCAAACTTCCAGTTGCTACTCAAACGACGGACAACACCGAGACACACCAAATACAAATAGTCATTGGAGAAAGTGGAGAACATCGTCCGGTGGAGACATAAACGGGGGAAAGTGCTTAGGGCGTGCGATGCGAAATCATGCGTCCGTTTGAAGGGAGCCATGTTGCGGCATGAACCTTACTTTTCTTTCGCAGTATACTCCTCGTTGATCACACTGATCACAGCCGTAGTACGCATTGTGTCCGCACACATGTTTGCCATACGAGCGAGCCAGTGTACCACAGATCGTCGCTTTCGAAAATACCTCAACCGGAACACTGTTACTCTTTATGCCATTGCATAACACATCATGCAATTCTTGCAACAGGTCCAAAAGATATACATTGAAGTCTTCCGGTTTGTTGCTTCCTTCATACACACCAACCGCAAACGGCTCGGTAACGATCGGATTAACGAGGCGACAGAGCACAGGCCATATTGTTAAATTTCCTGCATTCTTTAATGATAAATCATCCTACGGACGTCACGTGCTGTAGCTGACTGCTTAGAATAGCATTCACAACGTTCTTAGCCAACCCCAGGTGAGCATATTTGCCCGGATAAACGTCACGTATTGACCAACTTCTCGGTATCGACAACAACGCTCAAGCATCCCTGGGTAACTCCGGTATTCCTTCCAACAAGATACACAAAAGTCGCGTCACCTGCACTTTGGCAGTGTTGCTGGAAATTGTTCAGTCTCAAAAGCGGTCGACAACGTTAGCCTAAAGTAGATCAGCTTCCGGATCCTGCCACTGGTTTCCGTTAAGCCGTGTGGTACGTCTGAAATCAGTTGTTTGCGTTATGGAAGTTTAACTTGCCTTCAGAAAGTGGTTGCGATATGCACTCCGGTACGGGCTCTATCGTGAATGAAGAACATTGGCAAAATTCTACATTCCCCAAGGATTCTTGTACTATACGGTTGAGCTGCGCAAGTGAGTATTGCACGTTTCGATAAGTGGTGGAGCCACTGGCCAACACTTCAGAAAACCACTGGTGCTATAGTAAATAAAAAATATCTCTTACTTCAGCGTCATTGTGATGCTGCTCAGAGAACACTTCGCAAAACCCACAAAAAATGAGAACGTCTAGCAGGGCGTAAATTTGAACGCAGCGCGCATGATTAGTCGAAGCGATTTGAGTTCGGCTAAACAACTAACGGGTTTATCCGTACAACGATTATTTCCTACACCTGAACGCCAATCCCATGTGTCATGTATTCCATGTCCCCCATAAATGAAATGCGCACTGGCATGTAGGGGATTAGACATATTTCCATCTGTCGACACTATTGGTCGAAATAAAGCAACCAAAAATTTCCCATTGTAGTGGATCTAAACAGTATATGGAAACTCAGGTGTGAACAGGTAATCGAAATCTGATGAAAAGGAAAACAAATAACTCACAATAGTTCGTGGAGGCACGTTGATTTAGTTTTCCACTACACCAAATGAGGATTCTCACTGATACTACCTGTCGTGTGTCCCCCAGACAGTCTCGATGTCATGACCGAGATAATTCCAACGGCAGATAAATAAACGAACAAATCTGCCGAACTAAACGGTTGATTCCGCCGAATTCTAACTCTTCCAAAGATTTGTACACCACCGACCCTGAACGCGAACAGAAAGCAAAAGTCGCGAACTAAAATTAATTGGTCATTGGGATTTGTTAATGGCAAAGGGTTTGACCACAAATTGTTCGACCTAGTCAAAAGATTCACATTAACACAGCATGTGAAGATAGCTACGAGATCCCGACTGGGTCATATGGCCTCAGTGCTAGACCTGATCCTAACTCGGCACATCACGGACGTCACACACGTACGGCCTGCAGCACCACTGGGAAAGAGTGATCACGTGACGATTTATATTTCGTTTCATTGTTCCCTGTTAGTGAAGCAGGCACACGAGGTGCAACAGTTTTACCGAATAGACAATAAGAAACTAGTATTGGAAGCGGGTAAGATGGCCTAGAAGGCAACGACCCTGTACAGGGCGGCGACAGACTGTGGTCGATCCACGTCGGTAACATCCGGGTTCTTGCAGATAAGCACGGCCCTCAGAAACGAGTCGGAGGAAGAGGTCGAAAGCAATGGGTTCGTTCCAGGGTAGAGAGAGATGTCCAACGTAAGTACATAGCATGGAAGACATGCAAAAAAGGGTTTAAAAGATTCATGATTTAAAAAAGGTTCGGAACAAAACAATAAAGGTAGCGAGAAATGGACGTTTAAAATATGAGCTCAAACTAGCACGAGATTTTGAACGGGACTCCACGAGGATTTACGGATATGCCCCGTCCAGGTCCTCTCTAAGAAAGGGGATTGAGAACACACTCTCATAAAAAGGTGTAGAGAACTGGAGATTGCACTGGCCTGCCTGCGGTATGGTGTGTAAACTAGTTCCAAAACTCATAGTTGCATATTGTATCTAGGCTATTGAGAAAGCTCACGTGATGCATGCTGTCCGGTTGTTTGTCTACATGAATGTGACCGGCGCGTAAACCCGAAGGACACACGTGTCACATTCTTCCGGTTTACTCGCTCGTCGACGGCCGGTCGCCAGCCTCTTTAGCTATTCCGCATGTCGGTGCCTATTATTGTGCTATCAGAGACCACCTGCACATTTCGTCGAATAAAGATTTGGTCTCTCTCCGTAACGGCCTTTTGTTTTCGCGTCTGATAATTGCGTACCTGGGGAAAACTCGACTTAGTGCGACAAGCACTAAATTAGTGAGCCCAACGTGACCCGAACACGCATGATCCTGACTTTCCATCCATATGCACCCTACCCTTTCAGTGGTCCCGTATTCCCTTACCATCCTCCGAATCCACTATCGTATGTGACACTTTCGCGGGCATCCCACGCCCAATTCCTCCCCTTTTTCTTCGTTGACCCATTTTTCTCCTTTCGCATTCTTTATCCCACCCTGGTGTCCGCGCCACGCTCAAATTAATTGCTGCCCGTTATGTCTGGTCTAATATAAACAAAGATGTGCACCGGTGGACTAAATCATGTCTTCATTGCCAGAAGAACAAGGTACATCGCCATGCCGTCACCTCCCCTGGAAATTTCCTCACTCCGGACGTGCGGTTTTCTCACGTCCATGTTGATCTGATTGGCCCACTACCCCCCTCAAACTGCGAAACGTTCCTGCCTACATGTGTCGACTGACTTACACGATGGCCCGTGGCCGTCCCCTTTAGTGACATTTTGTCAGAAACAGTCGCTAGAGCGTTCCTCGAACATTGGATTGGCAATTTTGGCAGTCCGTTGTTCGTTAAAACAGACCGAGACTCACAATTCCAGTCATCCCTTTCCCGCGACTTAACTCATCTGTTGGGTTGTGAACACATCAGAAAGACTGCATATCATCCTGCCTCTAATGGGATTGTTGAACGTTTTCAC
>QNGE01001201.1:0-49263 GCA_008508345.1 Paragonimus westermani
ATGCACACGACTTACACGAACGAAAACCAAAATGGCGTAGACAACACGCTGCGTTACAACGCGCCCTGCACATATGAACACTGACCCCAGTGTTCCAAGTCCTACGTGAACCGGCCAGTGTTAGTGGTGTCACAGAACATTGGGTACGTGCAAAGAAGTTACGTTGTGTGCGTACGTGTGCTGCGTGTGTGATATCAATGTGCGGGCCCAAGTATGCTTGATCAAAACAAACTATGATAACCAGGAGTTCGGAATAGTTTAAGCATCAGCAGGGTTGCTAAAATGAAACAGGCAAGTCGAAAGTGTCCCCTACAGCAATATGGTTTCCTGCCCCTAGCGCGGGTGCCTCCCCTCTCGTGACATGTCTTTCTCTCTACCATCTCTTTAACCATGTGCACTCTGTGAGCCAACCAGGTGTATTTCTGATTCGATGGTCTTCATTAGTTTATACCTGCAATAAATGTGCAGTACAAGTCGGAAGAACGCCTTCTCCCGAACTGAAAGCGTGAGCGCAATTGTCGTTGATTCATCAGTTGTAGTTCAGGAACACTTTGGGAATGTCCTGTCTCCACGACAGTTCCAAAATTTGAATGTAATGGTGCGAAGGTTCTACGTTTCGAAGTTCGATCGGGGTCTTCGTACCGCATCCGATCCACCGAACCCGCTCTCGGTGATCACAAGAGACTAGTGTACTCATGCGTATGTAGGTTACATGTGTTGCGCTCGTCCGCCGGTGTTCGAGAGAGGGCCAGCGCTCAAACGGGATGCTCGACCTATTTCAACATGAACCGGAAAATGGACTAGTTGATTATCAATGTTTGCACCATTTGCAACCAGAAACCGCATAGACGCAATCGAACAAAGTTCATTCGTTTAGTCCATGGTCCAGTTCGCTCCTATTCACTTCACTAGCTGATTTGCATTTTCTTCTGTGCCCTAATTAATTTCGTCTCGCATTCTTCATACTCCGCCTGCACGTCGTTTGTTGATTTCCCTTGTGCGTGGCAGACAAACTTGTCTACCTCGGTGTGCTTTCGGCGACTTTCTCCGTTTCTGATTGGTGTACATGGTGCACTATAGGGCAGAGATTTCCGTGCGTCGGTGAGATCATTCGTTCTGGTTTTCATATAGGGTTGTGTCATCTTGTACGCCACACAGATTTCAGCTTTCCTGATTGGTGTACATGGTCCATCTAGACATACGTACACCGTCATGCTTTCCACTAAGGACAATTTAGGACCATGTGCAAAGTCCTATGCCCAAGTCGGACGTTCTGGCTTCGTGTACCCGATACACCAGTAAACCCCCTTTGTCCAACGTGGAGACACCTGGGGACAGCGTTACTCAGAAGTAGGGGTCTCAACAATAGTCCTGTGAAAAGAGATAACAGAAACTAGCATGAACCGAAAGCCAGTAAGACATGCACACGACTTACACGAACGAAAACCAAAATGGCGTTGACGGCAAGCTGCATTACAAGTGTTGCAGCGATTTCAAAGTCACTGGACACTGACTGTTCGTTTGTGAATATCTAGTCCAGCCGCGATGGGTTGTGGCCAGTAAGACACCGAGTGGAGCCAGAGGTGTGTGTCATGAAGCTCAATGCCCCAATTATTCGAAAGAATTGTGCGGGCATAGAATTTTCGATATCTGCGTGTGAGAAAGCTGGAAAGCCCATTTTTGGTACGTTGAAAGTCACCTATCAAGAGGATCTAGGAGAATCCTAAGATGGGTTCAAGTACCAACCCAGGTAATAGGAGTTCGTATTTAGAACTCACGGAAGATAGAGGACGGTAGAGCACCCCCACAAGCCTGAATAGTACTATTTAAGGGGATCATGCACCAAGCTAATTCGGGAGTTTCAGCAAGTAATGAATCGCAATAAAAGAAGACTTACGGGAACGTGTGAACATAGAAGTTCAATTCCCCTCCACTAAGTTCACTGTGATAAGCGCGGAAAAGCACCAGGTTCTCTTGGGCGAGCTCAGAACTTAGGTAGGAAATGCTGAACCACAATTCCGTTGAAACAACGATCCGCGGGGTTGCGGAAAGACAAATCCCTGGTAATTTGTTAACTAGAGTGATTGCATTCATGTACGTTCATAACAGGGTCAACGGCAAATAGGTAGGCATTATCCTGAAATGATATGACGGTGGTCGACTTCACGGGAGCCGCCTGCGGCAGGTTTGTTGGTCACCAAACGCACAATAGGCACCATCAAGCAATTAGAGCGCGCGGTGATTAACTCTCAATCAATTCCTTTTTTTCTTCGCATGATCAGGATGAAACAAAATTCCGCGAGAAATAGGACGGAGTTGGTGGAGTTGGTGGCGCAACCGACTCAGTGTATGCAGTGCACTCATGTGAGGGGACTGCAGGCGACTGCTAGGCTTACAAAGAGATGCGAGAAGTGTACTATCGAAATTTTTGCACTCAAGGTCCATCAAATTCGAGAGACCGCTCTGGTCTACTTGTGGTGATTCTGTGATGAATGTCGTCGAGCAAATGCAATAATGAATGGGAGTTCGCGTACTTTCAAAGTGGTCGATCTAAGGAAGATAGTCCTCGGACACGCGGCGTTGTAATAATACAACACCGTAGTCAGATTAGCGAGCCAAGTGTGCCGCGAGTCGTAAGCAAACGTTGGCTGAATGGGGAGAAGGCAAAACAAATAAACGCGTCAACCAGAATCACGGTGACTGTATTTGTGGGAGTTCGCGGGCGAGTTTTGCTCGACTCGCGCTTGGAACGAAGGGTGCGATGAGCACGTTGCACTTGGACGTTAGCAAGCTCCACTGCAGCTAACAAGAAGCACCACTGGCTCCTGTCTTGTTCCGAGTCATCGTCGAGACAATCGGGGAAAACCCTAATGATAACTTCAAGAGACCGATCAATGGTCCCAGATTCCTTGTTAACAAGCTTTCGCCTCCGTCGTTCAGTTCAAGATATGCCAGGGTACACTCGGTCTCTAGAGTCACCCAACAGTTTATGTGCTGTTAGAGTAACACGTGTCACACTGAATGTCGCAAACGCCCGCGTTTATCAGCATGTGCCGAACCAGTTCTCTGACTAACCTCGGGATAGCGTTCGGGACACACATATCAGAATCCATATTCCTGCAAATGCTTTTTAACCAAAGCTATCGATGCTGTATGTTGCATAGCTCTAAGCACTGGCGGCGCATTCCGGAGGAGCCCGAACAACTGTAATTTTTCCAAGTAAGAGTGATCATCTGTTGGGATCAGCCGTGTATGTGTCAGTGGAGAATTTTGGCCTCACGCTATTGTCGACGGATCGTCCCCAAACAACGACAGTGAACTCTTTGAGAAGTGCCGAGCGGATGACCCTAGAACAGTGCTTATCTTCTTGCATGCCGTGGAGGAGTTATCCCAGTGACCGACATTATCAGAGCAACTGTGATAGTTTTCTTTGAATTAGCTCCAGGAGCAACCAACGCATGTGATATTGCGTCATTATTACTTGCGTCACACAACTTATTGACGACGGCTGGTTGATATGGTGATTTTGCATCTTCAGTGCTTGACGCACTAAGTCGCATTTCCCCAGGTACGAAATTATCGAACGCGAAAAACAAGAGGCCGCTGAGGAAAGAGACCAACTCCCTATTCGACGAAGTGTACAGGTGGTCTTTGATAGCGCTATAAACGGCACCGACACGCGAGTTAGATAGAGAGGCTAGAAGCCGGCTGTGGACGAGCGAGTGAACCGGACGAGTGTGACACGTGTGATTTTTGGGTTTGCGCTGCACTCACACGGCATGCAGACGAACAATCCGACAGCACACATCATGCAAACTTTCTTATCAAACCAGGTGAAATACATAACTATGATTCTGGAACTGTTCTACACATCATACTGCAGAAGGCCAGTGAAATCCCCGGGTCGCTGTTGAGGTATCCAGTGGATACGGCACACAGTGTTGATCCGAAAAGAATTTCTGCTGAAACAAACGGCTTGTTTTTATTGGTCTTCAGCCCTTCCGGAACCTGTTCTCATGCGACAGGGAAAGTAGAGGAAACTCGGCTCGCAACCTCGGAGGTAAGCTTCGTATTATTGAGTATCTAGTCAATCGATCGGTTAACTTGGTTTAAACACGGAGATACATGTGAGTTGGAAGACGAAAAGAGAGAGTACTAAAAATTATAATGTACCAGATAATCTACAAAATGCTACATATCTCCTCTTGGTTTTAGTTGAGATCTAATAACTGCAAGGATCTCGCGTCAGGACCGTCGAAGTTTATTTTCTTACTTGGTGATTTTGTTGAGGTCCACGCATGTTCGATGAATGGTAAAATAGCATCTCACTTGGAATCCGAGAGAGGTGGAAATGTTTGGAATGTGACGTTTAACAGCATTAGTCGAAAGGTGTGTACACACTGAACGCAAATTGAACTTTGACCCGTCACTAACCGGCTGACCTTCCCTATTCCCTGTTCTATTCGAGGCGGTTCGCAGTACTCTGATATATTTGCCGAGTTCCTGACGAGGACTGCTGCGGATGAGCTGAGTTTAATACAAGAATTCAAGTTGTGTTATGTTTGCCTGGGATCTATTGACTTAGCGGCCAAGCGCAGATGACTGTGTGGTTACACACTTGAAGGATATGGTGGACGACATAATCGCTTGCTGAAATTTGACTCCTCCGTCCCCACTGCATCCACCTACACCAACCATCATTCCGCAGTGTTGATCCCGCTCCATCCACAAGAAACGCCTTTCAGCCGCCCTCCAGTGGCGTCGACAAGCACACTAGTTGTGCCGCCACATGCCGGACGTAGTGTACATACTTATACGTTTTCGAACGTAGGATCCGATGCACCCTTATACGGGAGTCACTGGGAAACTATTGGGAATAACTGGACAGCCAAAACGACTCACACTGCGTACTCCGCACTCGTGTAGTACCCTCCTTTCGACGGGAGTAAAGCTTGGTATGAAGTCTGTTGATTCAAAAGTGGCAGTACATTTGGTACGCGCCTAGTCAGTTTGAAGGCTGTCGTGAATAGGTCAGGTTATTTCTACGAAGGACGAATTGCAATCCTGGGACCACTTTATAGATGCTGAGTTCGCGAACCGTTCCGCCTTTAAGTTGGTATACTTATCGGGTCATGCGTACCGGAAGCTCGTTGGGTTATAGAACAGAGGACCAGTAAAGGGAATGAACCTTATGCAACATGTACGATATTGGAGAGGACGCTCATGAGACCAGCAAGTCATCGAAATAACTCTGCGTGTGTTACCCACACCGTTCACTTGCAGGATACCTTGTGATATTGAGAGGTTACACCACAGAATTCGTAGAGTTGACTTCAGGTGAAGAACGAGATATATCTAACGAGGACCGTGAGGCTCTCACACGGTTGGGACGCTCCAAACAATTGAAAGATAGTCCTTAGGAAAACGGCCTTCCTTGGCATACAGATCCACTACAGTTGCCTGGTAATCCGACTACTGTGTTTCAGCATCTTCAAAGACTCCGCACTCGAAGTCAAGGAAATCCGGAACTATTGGCTGGCTTCCTCCATCGTTTGTGATTATATTAGAAAGGGTTAGCCTGAGGTTGTCCAAACTGCTGACAACGCTTTAACCGAATGTTATTTACCGCACCATCCGAATTTTCACCTCAAAACCCTACTAACTACTCACCGTTTTTTACTGTGCCGCGCATTATGTAACACATTTTCAGAACGGCTAATTGGTCACTGCACCCGATTTGACGAATTCCTTGGTCGGTGCCTTGCTCGGGTTTAAGCTGGAAAAGGTAGCAGTGGTGACCGACATCAAGGCCATATTCCACCAAGTGCTAATCTCAGGAAAAGATCGTAACTTCTTGCGGTTTTTGTAGTGTCCGGAAGGTAATCAGAACGAATACCCTCAGAACTCTCAAATGTTCGTTCACCTGTTTGGTTTCTCATCTTCCCCAGACTGAGGCAACTTTGCATTGAGTCAGACCGTAGCAAGCAACTGCGAACACTTCGGTTTGGACGCTGGTTAGAGAGCACAACGATTTTCCGGTTTTAATGACTGTTCATTCAGCGTATCGGATGTGGCGCATGCGCGTAGATTTGCCAAACAGCAAAAAAAGACACCCCGAGTAAAGATAGATTCAGCTTGACGTACTGGTTGAGTAATGGCCGACAGCTTTCGTCACCACAGCAATGAAGTGATTGTGGAACCGTGAAAGTACAACTAGACCTGCAAGTCCTCGAAATTCACAGAACACTCAGTTTGTTGTGTGACCTCGGAACGGACGCCTACAAACCTCAGGCTATTCTAGAGCATGAAGTACTCAATGGATGGAGCTTGTTGTTAATTGTTTGTTCTATTTTTGACTTACTCGACTATATGGCCTCTGTAACACTAACAGTATGCCACCTCCTTCAACGCTTGTGCAAACTTAAGTTTAGATGGAATGACATCGTAGACGGCGAACTACGAGGATTGTGGAACCGATAGCTGGGTGCATTATCACATCTTGAACGGATATCAACACCGAGACGCAGTGGACACGATAAAGTTGACGTACAGACAGGCATTCATTTGCATGTCTCCAGTGATGTTTGAGGAACCGGCTACACAACAGTAGTCTACTTATGACGGATTCTCAACAATTTAGATGCTGTTATATTATCATGACCAAGACACGCGCTGCCCTCCTCCGTATGGCCCATGTGCCACGACCGGAGTTGGCCGCGGCGGTCCTGTCGGTAAAATCGTTGGATCAAGTACTATTCGAATTAGACGTACCGATCTCACCCACCGCATTTGAAACTGAGTCTATGCTAGTACCCTACAGTATTCACAACCCTATGAAAGAATTCTTATTTTTCTACAAAACAGACGGGTGACCGTTCACGCCACATCCCTTCCGAAACAATGTAGTCACGTCGATGCGAAGCGCAATCCGGCAGATATTCTGTAGGGATTCAAATCCAGCCGAAGCCCTGATTTTTCACATCTGGGTCTCATCGAAAATCATAAATCTGCCACACTACTCATTAGTAATACAATTCCTGATTAAGAAGAAAATTTTGAGATGTATGCTTCTGAGGCAGTATTTACTGAAACCTTCAAAATTTGACGAGACTGCCCAGTATTTACGTCAGTTTGCTCTCCACAAGGTGATCATTGGCCTAACAGTCAAGGTCATGCCAGAAAGAGGTGAATTGAAGATCGGGATGATGAACTGTCGAAGTATTTCGCCATTACCCCTTGTAGATAGTCCCGGAAAAATATGTGGCAAATTTTGTCGGAATGGGAGGAAATAGAGAAGTTGTAGGAAAGACTGCCGGCCGTTCAATTTTGTGTTTGTAGGCGCTACCGGGGTAGGCTTACCGGCTTGTTTGGTTAGTAACTGAAACTATGGTAGCCAGTACCATGTCTCTTCGACAGTTTGTGATTTTTGTTGGACCGGTGGAGAGCAAGACAATGGCCATGGACGACAGTACAGCCATACGGGCCGCATTCGCACAGGAACATTCGCATGCTCACCGACTTCTGTGCCTACGTGCTTGGTCGGGCCTCCAATCTGACCATGAGTAAGTGGTTCGTGGTTTCTTTGCGTACGCGTAACCCGTGGATATAACCGGTGTTGGTGTATCATTGGCTGCCATGCGGAACGCCGACTCTTCGTCCTAAGACGGGTACCCGATGACCAGGCTTATTAATAAATTGGAACGGTGGATCAACCGCCGCAGCTCAACGTTCCCCATGTTTGGCCGACGGGACAACAACTTCGTGAAAGCGACGCAACTCTCCGTCATGGGGCGCAGTTTGAACGGGCAAATCCGGATCTGGCAGGCTGTCGGGCGCACAACTGCCATCTTTGGCCATATCATTAACGACCGTCATGCATTGTTCGTCCTCGTACGCTGCTCATGTTTGCACCATCTGCAACCGAAAACCGCACAGACGCAACTCAACCGGATTTATTTGTTTGGTCTCTTTCAATTTGTTCCAATTCACTTTACAAGTCGATATGTTCGTTTTAGGAATCTGTCCACTATCTAACTCTGTTTGTGATTCAGTTTTCATATGAGTTTTTGAATCTAGTCACTTCCATCCGTGCTGCCATCTTCGTTTTCGTCAGCGCTTTCAAAGTCCTATGCTCTCTACTAAAGACCATTTAGGATCACGTACACAAATACTATGGCGGATTGGTTTATAATAATAATAATAATGGTATATTTCTCAACGCAATTGTGAGAAACACACTCGGGAGAGCGTGATCAACTTACAGATTTTTAATCATACACACAGTTGAACACCAAATTTAAAATTGCATGAGTCGGCTATGTGAATAGAGCAACAAAACAGACATTACCTGAGGGGAAAATTAAGGTTTGGGCAGAAATCTCTGAGCTTCATAGTTCTGAGACGATAGCTCTTGGGATCTGAACAATTCGATAAAATAATTTATCTGTTACATCAGTTAGGACTGCACAAGGTGATCACTGGCCCATTGCTAAAGATCGTGCAAAAAAGGGGTGGTCGGGGGATGGAGATGATGTATTGGCGAAGAGTTTGACCATCATTCCAAGTAGATAGTCCCGTGAAAATGTGCAGAAAACTTTTTCATGTTGTGAGTCGGGTGGGGACGCATACTTTCGTGGGAAACGCATGGATCTTTCAATCGGACGTCATTCATTGCTCAAATTCCAAAGAAACTTGAGGAGCCCGTGATATGCTCAACCATTGCGGAATTTTTAGTGTTCGGGCGAAGTGGGATATTTGACTTGTTTGATTTGCCTGTGTGGCTTGCGGCAAATAAAGAGGCCGAGATTCTGCGTGTAAGCCAGCTGAAGTATCGTTTGACTGCCTCAAACACGCCACAAGATGATGTGTAGGTCTTGTTAGCGTTGGCATAAGTCTTGAGTGATGCTGTGGCAGCAATGCCCAGATCACCTTCAAAACATTCTGAACCAAATAACCCTTGGTATGCAACCACTCCACACATCCCCTAACACGCACCCACGCACAAATATGGAGGTCCAGTAGCAGAGTCCATTTGGAAGCCTACTTAATGAGGTGATCAGCAAAGATCGGTAATGTAGCGACCTCTTAGAATGGCTCATTTCTTGTTGGTGTTTTGTTGTAAAAACTTGACACTTTCCACCGCAGCACGTCAGTTTGACCCAGCTGTGTGCCCGAGTTTCATTCATTTTTCCTCACGTTTTTTCATTTCGCCCTCCACACACAGGACGCTTCCCTTTTTTCCTCGGCCGTGGTAGTATGAGTGGTACTGTGTTGTTTGTCGTCTTATTGATCGTTTCTATTGGGTAAGTCACAAAACTCAGTGTGAGGCTCTGTGAGAGTCCCCACAACAAAGCAGCGTGGTGCCCTGCCGATTTTATGATGGGCCAGACTTCAGGCCGTACAGTGGACAATGAACGTCCCCTACAGGCACATGGTTACCTGCTCCTACCTTGTTTATCCCCACAACCCGGGACAGGGTTTCTTCCTTGCCCCGTCCAGTCAACCCTCTGCATCTTGCTGGCCAGTCATGTGGGAGTGTTAACGATACTCCAGTGGTTACCTTGGGTCACCCTTAGAGTTCATCACGTTGTACGGACACACGTAACTTGCCAAGTTTTTCAACTGACTTGCTATTTATTTTAATTGTCAGCGTTATACACAGTGTTTGGTTGCGTGTGCAAAGTGTATGCCAGCCAGTTCTACCCTGAGTGCTCGCTACACTCGAAGACAAACTTTATGGCAACCTATAGGCACCTGGGGACAAGGTATTTTCAAAGCAGAGGTTCCAGCAGCAATCTTGTAAAAGGAAAAAACATGAACAAGCATGGGCCATAGACCCCGTAGGTCAACCACAGGACTTATGCGGTTTCTAAAACAGCGCTGACGGCGTAACAGTGCGCCCTGTTACACATATCAAATTCAACCCGAAAACGAATGATATATTGAAAAATCAGAAAGGCCCTCTGACAAGTCGAAGTTTGCTGAGTTGAAAGGTCATTATACAAAAGGGTGGAATTAGACGATGCTATGTGAGTAGATTGACACATAGCATAGACAGCAAGCCGTTGAGCGTTGGAAGGTCAGTGGTTACGGGGGCCAAAATATTTCACATCTGCAGCTAACTAGCCAATCAACAATACGCTTCAAAATTCCCTGCTAGTGATGTGGCAGCTAGCCAAGTTCAAAAACGGTGTGTCTTCAAGCTGAAGCGCGGATGAACACAGTAAAATAGTGTGCATAACATATGCAGCGAACGCGGACCATGAAACCTAATGGTTAACTGTGAACACTATAATTATTTTGAAAAATTAACGGAGTATTTTTCAAAATGCTATCGGTGTGCCGTGGACCCTATGATGGGTTAGCATAATTCCATGAAACATAAGAAACACGGAAGATTTGGTGCACAGCCTATCACCACTCACTACTCACCACTTCAGTAATCGATAACTCTGCACTTTTTTCCTGCCATATAAATCAGGTTATCTAAACAGGACAAACATCCTGCTGATAATATGCCTCGTGTCCCTCATCCATGCCTTAACGAGCAGTGTGGCAGGAAGGTGGCGGTCGGTATTAAATGTGACATGCGATAGATGTGTCACCAGTCATGTGCATGCATAAGTACTAAGCTGTATACACGACACGGCGGATATTCTGATCCTTGCCGGGTCTGTTTTGAATGCAAAGCCGAAAGAAGAAAGTTGTTCAGTCCATCAGAGAGATCGAAATCTGTAGTAGATGGTTAACACATATCAACTTCCGGCAACTGTTCTCCAGGCCATATCACCAATAATCTGAGAACTCTGCTGCTGCTGCTCTTGCTGCTGCAAAAACCAGGGTTAATCATCACGGAAACTCAAGGAAAGTCTAGCACAATCCGATGGCTTTCCGCTCCACACCGGAAGGTATCCCTCTTGCGCACTCAACGTCACTTAGATCAACAGCTTCACACACTAAGAACAACATCTCGGTTTCACCGAAATTCCAAAACGGCAATGAAGCTGCCCACGGAACACCAATGCCAACTACTAACACAGTCAGAAGACCCGAGAAACCAATAACGTCGACGCCAAAGAGACGAATGAAGGAAGGTAGCAGGACGCCCGTGAATCGCCGTGTTCACCTTGGTCCCGGTAGCCCGACGAACCTCGATGCTGTTCTCACACGGAAAGCGCAACACGAGGCCGACCTACGTAATGTCACCGCCACTCTACATAAGAAGAATAATACAGTCAGACAGTTACAAAGTTCCTATGAGGCCACCCTAGAAAGGGACAGGAAAATAGTTATTACCGCCCCTGTACCGGTCATACCGGATCCTAAACATATGAGGTCCTCGGAAAGTCAGCTAATTCTAAGTGTCTTGCGAAACGCCCAACTACCCACAGTGACAAATTGCGCATAGTGAAGTCTCGGTAGGTGGATCACATCTAACACACAGACGAACGGTCACCGACCACTCCTAGTCGAATTTCGAAAACGCAACCTTCGGGATCTGGTGTTATCTAAAGCTGGCACGATAGCTCAGAGTATGCCAGACATAGAAGTCAAAGGGGAGACAGCCATATGTGGTGATTTCATCTGCACCAAGAATCACAGGTGAGCGACCTGGCTTAAAAATGGGTCGGAAAGCAAAACTAAGCGTCGAGAGAGAAAGGCAACGATGCCACAGCTTAGAAGAGCCAAATACCGCAGAGAAAAATAGTTTACATCGGGTCGGTTCTTATCCTCATATCGAAAAATGATATATCCCTCAGAGGAAACCTCCGAAGGATTAGATACGACCAAGTGGCAGAGTAGACAGAAGGCCAGATCATCGGGGCCAAAATGCATGCTAGCGAATATATCCAGCCTGCTTAACAAGAGAGGAGCCGTAAATAGCGATCCGCTCCATAGATACTTGCTTCCTCACAGAAACCTGACTCAAAGAAGAAACAGATCTGGGGAATTGGGCGCGTGGGTTCCAATGGTATCGCAGGGACCGTACCAATGCAGTCGGTGGCGGCTGCTTATTGTTGATCGAACGTTATATAAGGCAGTCACACGTGAAATATAACTGTAATTGCGTGGGTGTTAAGACCGCTGTTAGCCTTCTTCTCGTCAATCCTCCATTGATGGTCTTCGGGGTGTACCATAGTCTGGGTGCAACACCGGAGGAAAACGAAGTATTACTAAAATAATTTTAGTCGGTTTGTTGATAATGTTATCGCCTGCTCGTTTTGGGAGATTTTATTGCTCTTAAAGTCAACTGGTCATTAGGATCTGTTAGTGGTAGAGGGTTTGATCACAAGCTGTTCGACCTAGTCAGCAAATTCACATTAGCACAGCATGTTAGAGCAGCCACGAGATCCCGACCCGGTCAGATGGCTTCAGTGATAGACCTGATCGTAACTCGGCACAGCACGGATTTCACAAACGCATTGCCTGCAGCACCACTGGGGAAAAGTGATCATGTAACTATTTATTTTTCATTCCAGTGTTCCCTGTTAGTGGAGCGGGCACACAAGGTGCAAATGTTTTACCGAACAGACAACAATAAACTAATATTGGAAGCTGGTAAGATGGTCTGTAACCCAACGGTCCACATAGAAGACGTCGGCAGTCTGTGGTCGATCTACGTCGGTAATATCTGGGTTCTTTCAAATAAGAACGTCCCTCAGAAACAAGTCGGAGGAAGAGGTCGGAAGCCATGGGATCGTCTCAGGGTCAAGAGTGCTTTCCATCGTGAGTACATGGCTTGGAAGATATATATGCAACATAAGGGGTTTAAAAGCTTCATGATTTACAAAAAGGCTCGAAATGAATCAATCAAGGTAGCAAGAAATGCTCGTCTAGTCTGTGAGCTCAACCTAGCACGATATATTAAACAGACCCCAAGAGATTGCAAGTTTAGGCTCAGTCCATGGCCTATCTAAGAAGGAAAATCGGGACCATACTATCCCATAACGGGGAGATCATATCGACNCAGGGTCAAGAGTGCTTTCCATCGTGAGTACATGGCTTGGAAGATATATATGCAACATAAGGGGTTTAAAAGCTTCATGATTTACAAAAAGGCTCGAAATGAATCAATCAAGGTAGCAAGAAATGCTCGTCTAGTCTGTGAGCTCAACCTAGCACGATATATTAAACAGACCCCAAGAGATTGCAAGTTTAGGCTCAGTCCATGGCCTATCTAAGAAGGAAAATCGGGACCATACTATCCCATAACGGGGAGATCATATCGACTGACAGTAGCAGAGCGGACGCGTTTATGGCACAGTTCCAAAGTGTTTATCGCTCAGACAACGATGCACCGGAGCCTCAGCCCAATGCCGTGAGCGTGCCCATTGTGGATCAAGCCATTACACCCCACGGGGTTGGGCAAACGATATCCAAGCTAAACAGCACAAAGTCCACAGGAACTGACCATATCCACCCGGTAGTCCTAAAACCTTTGGCCAAATTATTGGCATCACCATTTGACCAACTGTTCACTCTCATTAAAAACAGGGATGGTGGTGAGAGACTGAAGAGAGGCCATTATAATTCCCACCTTCAAAGATGACAAACGGTCAGAAGTTGGAA
Organism: Paragonimus westermani; assembly: GCA_008508345.1. NCBI lineage: Eukaryota > Metazoa > Platyhelminthes > Trematoda > Plagiorchiida > Troglotrematidae > Paragonimus > Paragonimus westermani. Next base: position 13,570 of record QNGE01001201.1, read on the forward strand.
ATTACCGACCAGTAAGCCTGACTAGTGTTCTCAGCAAAAATTTTCGAACGAATATAACGAGAGAGTATATGTAAGTTTCTCTGTGATTAGAAATTCTTCAGAGCGTCTCAACATGGCTTTCCAAGGGAAATAACTTGTCTTACCAAGTTGCTGACGTTTTAAGACACTCTAACGGAGAAACCGGATGAGGTGTGCTATCATGGCACAGTTTCAAAGTGTTTATCGCTCAGACAACGATGCACCGGAGCCTCAGCCCAATGCCGTGAGCGTGCCCATTGTGGATCAAGCCATTACACCCCACGGGGTTGGGCAAACGATATCCAAGCTAAACAGCACAAAGTCCACAGGAACTGACCATATCCACCCGGTAGTCCTAAAACCTTTGGCCAAATTATTGGCATCACCATTTGACCAACTGTTCACTCTCATTAAAAACAGGGATGGTGGTGAGAGACTGAAGAGAGGCCATTATAATTCCCACCTTCAAAGATGACAAACGGTCAGAAGTTGGAAATTACCGACCAGTAAGCCTGACTAGTGTTCTCAGCAAAAATTTTCGAACGAATATAACGAGAGAGTATATGTAAGTTTCTCTGTGATTAGAAATTCTTCAGAGCGTCTCAACATGGCTTTCCAAGGGAAATAACTTGTCTTACCAAGTTGCTGACGTTTTAAGACACTCTAACGGAGAAACCGGATGAGGTGTGCTATCTGGACTTTCAGAAAGCCTTTGATTCTGTCATCCACAGGCTTTTATGCTGGAAACTGCGAGAAGCTGGAATTTTTGATAGAATCTGCAGGTATATGCAGGCGGTTCTAGTTGGAAGGCCGTGTCGAGTAAGAGTAAGAGGATTACTTTCAGACAAAGGTCCTCCGTTAAGTGGAGTTCCTCAGGGATCACTCCTCGTCCCTCTGCTTTTCCTGGTATACATGAACGACCTACCCATGTTACCTGTCTGTAAACGATATAAGGCTGGTTGAAAGTTCGTGGGACTTGACCATTCTTCAAGAGGACATTCTGAAAAATTGTGGGTGGACATTTAGGAGGGATTTACCATTGAACATTCTCAAAAGTCATATCCTCACCAAACTTCTCCATTCAAAGCCCAGGTATTTGAGGGGTACACATGGACAGGCAGTTGAACCAACAATCAAGAAGCATACAAGAGACTCGAGTATCCGAGCCACTGGTACGTTTACCCCACGTTATCAATGTGCCGCATCCGTGACGAAAGTGCGGCGGCACTAGATCGACTGAAATCAGCGATCGGTAACCCTTGTCCAACGGTGTTCATTCCACTGTACTCGGCCATAGTTCGGCCATACTTAGAATACTGTGTCCAAGCTTGATCACCATATCTCCAGAAGGACATAGCCGCCCTCGAAAAGGTACAAAAGCTCGCCACGCATATGATATGGGGTATGAAGGTTCTAAACTACCAAGACCGACTATCTTCGTTGAACTTATTTTCGCCAGAACGCAGGCGGGTAAGAGGTGACCTTACTGAAATGCACAAAACTACCAACCATACTGGAACAAGCCTTATAGCAAGTTTGTCCGCGATGCGTCAGAACAGATACTTAGGGGGTCGTAGTTTCACAGTCGAGAAAACAAGATCACGATTGGTTGCCCGATATAATTTTTCCACCAACCGGCTAGTCAACTCGTGGAACGAGTTGTCTGCAAATATCCTTGAGGCCGCGAGCGTAGATATATACAGAAAAAATTAAGACAAATGTCGAAACATTCTTTTTCTTACTTTGTGATAATCAAGGTATGACTTGCTCCTACTGTCTAGAGCTGCCAGTTTTTGACACTACTTTTCTTCCGTCCCTACCCTTAGATCACCACTGAACACACAAAAAGAAAACGCAGTATGGGCAATCTCAGGAGCACACACGTCAAGCATCAAGACGTCAGCAGGCGCAGGTCTTCACCAAGTCCTGGATTTGAACTCTAAAAGTTGAAATTGTTCTTTTATCCCTACCCTTAGAAAATTACTGGAAGTGTCCTCATCGACAAAAAACGCAGTATGGTCAGTCTCCGAATCACACCAATGAAACATCAGGACGTCAACAAGCGCAGGCTTTCGTCAATTCTTAGGTTTGAAATTGTAACTGAAAATTGAAGTTGAAAAATTGATTAAATGAAGTCTCGGCATGACCTTGCAAGAGCCCATTCATTTGTTGGCGCGTTTACGAATACTGGTTGTTTCACTTTGCTGGCTTCTGCTGTGTTAATTCACGACCATATAAATGTAATAGAAATCAATCGTTGTGTTTATTTTTTTGTCTTGTTTTCAGTGTAGCTGGTTTCCTGTCCCAACATCGTTCATTCGCAGTTGTCAAGTCTGATGTCTCATACCAATAAACTTGTGGACGAGCCTGTGGTGGATTCGGGTGCTCAGTATTGTGTAGGTGCACTCTCTGAAGATGAAATTAAGGGTGAGTGATTGTCTATTTTGACATTGCACTGTGGGACCTCGTATCTCGCCTAACGGACAGCGCGGCCTCACAGCATTCTCATTCTTCCCCGTATAACACGACGGCAGTGCGATTGACGGTTCCATAATACTGAACGCTGTTTCTGTGTTTTCGAGTCCAAAGGTGGAGTAGGGTTCACTCTGAAAGAATTTTCATTAGTTTCGCCAGGTTTTATGTTGTGCGTCGTTCAGGTCGTTTAGTAACCTTGTCACGTCTCTGGAACGTTTAACTGTCATGCAGGATGCTCTCTACCGGACCACTTGTCCACTGCCCCTGTTATGTGACTTTTTGAAGCAGCACTGATTGCTCTGACTGGTTTATGTTGGTTTGTGCTTTGAAAGAAGCTGGATAGTGAATGACATGTTAGCGGAAGTTTCGCGTCATTTTCTTCTTCTGGAGGTATTGGTTCAGCTTCTATTCATATGTGTACGCATAACAGCCTCGAAACGGAAAGCTTGTGATTCCAGTCGGCTGCAACATTTCAAACTCATCTCGTCGAATAGGCCGGCTTCAGATGTTCGGTTTGGTTTTTATCATTTCCGATGCGTAATGTAAAGTAAAGACTGGAACTGCTATATCAGTTTTATTTTATTCAAAACGTATTTGTTGTATCATTTGCTTTCACCTTTAAGCCAACTGTCTCTTCCTCTCACTTTTCTCAGTGTTATGTGGTTTTGAGCACATTAAGATTAAATGAGTGGGGTCAAACTACGGATATCTGAACTGTATTCGATGCGAATTCCGCGTAATTGCACAGCCGTGTAGGCTGAACTTTTCATAGTTGTGTAATAGAAAATGTGAGTCTTACACTTCATTTGTTATGTCCTCGCGCTTTGTAGGTGCCGTGACCTGCATCAAAGTAAACAACCCAAGTACCATGTTACCGCATATAGAAGAAATTTCAGTTATTTCCCAGGGATTATCTTGGGCTTCACCGTTGACTGTCTATTGTTCTTTTAAACTATGAATATCATACTGGTAACCTGCTCTATTTCATAGTCGTCAGCGGGCCATTGTCAGTTAAAGTTACTGACTGCGGTTTGTGAGGATATTTACGGTGAAGTTGCAAAACATTTCCCCTTTTTGACGGATAATCTGTACTGCTGTTGAACGCTTAAAAAGAATATAGAATTAGTTTGGCGGTACTGTGCAAATCCTTTTTTTATCCCACGATTATTTCGCTCAAACCGCATACTGCTCAGTCGAACTCTCACAATCAAAATACGACACTGACGGAGAAGATTCAGCATGCTAACGTAGTATATCGCTGATCTTGGAGAATGAAACGTACAGGGAAAAATATTTTGAGCTAGGAAGGTACGCAAACAATTATGGTTCTAACTCCCGGACGGGAATAGCAAATTACCGCCTTGGTTTAAAAAAACGTAGGTTGAGGGCCAAAGTTCAGAAAGTGCACTGTGAAATTCGGTTGCCATTATTACTTTTAATCGTTATGACCTCGCAGGTACCCTACAGTTCTGGTATTCGTTTGGGGTTCTAGAGAAAAATGTTCACGTTACACTTGGAACTCGATCAATAGCAGTTATCGATCTATCTAGCTAGATCCCAGCCGAGTCACCGTTCAACAGAATCGGATGGTCAGTAGGTATTTGTGTTATGGTCCGCTGCATGTAAACTTAAGAAGCGGTCATCGTTTAGGATGGCTACGCGTCGTTTCAACCGGGCACCATGGTTCGGGAATATTCAATCGCACCAGCACTAGAGGCAAGTCTTTTTAACTTCAGATCTCGGGAGCCGTCTCCCGTAATTTACCGTTCAAGGGATATCTGTCATATGTCGTAAGGTGAATATCTACACAGGAACGCTCATCCAGATGTTCGGCTGTACACTTTAATTTGATGAATAAATATTACCGGTGCAGTGTGTGATGGGATAGATACTTGTGCTAGGCTATGTATAATTTCACATATACTTTCGGTTATGTCTATATGAGCAACGAATGGACGCCCGCATCAATGAACGGTTGAACGCTTTTTAGGTTGGTAGATCCTTGACGCTGTCGGATGAACAAACTCAACAGACAGCGAGCAAACCGACTTGGTTGTCTGGTAAATTCAGCGATGTTGGTCCAGATAGTTCGTCCATCATGGTGTTACGTACTCAAACAAACTACTAATTCTGTGTATCTTGAGGACACAAAAGCCACTTGATCCTACCAGTTATTTGTCTTGCGGTCAAACGACGGATTTTAGTGTGCTGGTTTGTTTGCCGTTCATTCGCAGACCATCTTTATTCACAAGTGTTTTCTGCGTGCGACTGGTGGGACGAAGCAGCATGTAAGCACACTGCAGTATGCCTGCTTAACTCGCCGATAAAATGGGTGCAGCGTTTCACACACTTGTGGACTCAAAAAATCTGTATAGCCGTGACGTATTTATGATAATGACGTACATGTGCTGGCTATGACACGCTTAAGTACTCGTTTAAGTAGCGCTATACATCAGCAAATCCATGAAGACCGCTGCAGACGGAGTGTTTCGCGCAATGGTTTTATCCGGTCTCTTTAAAATAAACCAGTCAACACGATTATCTTTGTCAGCTTCCTGACACAACGGTCAGTGATACAGATCCAGAGTGTAGTAGACTCACGTGCTTTACTTTAGTTCTTATTTACTGCGACTGTTTTGTTATCTGGTCGTCCACAGTGAACATTTTTAGTATATGGAGCAAAAAAAATCCATGAATCATTATGAATAACTAAGGTTTTGGGAACGGAGTGCATTGCCAAATTTCAAAAGACATTTCGAAAATTGTCATCAACCCGCCACCTACTATATAAAGCCAACTATCCATACTTGTGCGACCCGCCTTCCTCTACGTTTGCTACGATGCTGAATCTATGGCGCATCAAAAGGTGGATAGTCTTCAAATAATGCCTGTGGGGCACATCTGGCAGAAACACTAGTCACTTCTACGAATTCATCGATGAAGCACATGATCATAACGACGTTCCAAACTCAACATTGGTTCGAGATGTACCGAACGACCATCCTAACCAATTCGTAGCCGTGGCTTTTATTTCCAGCAAGCATGATATCTTTTACACAATGAACACACCTTTTGACGTAATCCGTACCGGTTGGTGTCTAGTTTTGAACCACAAATCGCAAGCATGTCTGCTTTGATTCAGGTTGTTTTGATATAAGGTTGTGCAGCAGCAGTTCGGATGATAGTGAATTATAAAATGCACTAATGCATGCTTTGAATGGAAAAAAAATGACAAGTTTTGTATGTTTTACGTTCGAGCAGTGTATGTGACATCTCTGAGGGTGCTTACGACAGACAGTTTGCACCTGAAATTGTTTAATCTTGAAGGGATCAGTTTGGTTGTAGCCAAGATAATATCAACTTCACCAACTTTTTTGTTAGCACAAAAATGGAGGAACGTTTGATTGTAATGCCGTACATCTGTCGTTCGTGACATGTTTTGCTTGGTAAACAGAACAGTACATCTTTTCTGGTCGCTTATCGTAGAATCCGATGATGCTTCACAGTCAGTGGTGTTGGCCCTTCTCAGTTCATCGTATTGCTTCTGGACGATTGCTTAACTGGTTTTTGAATTTTTATAGATACTCATCGGCTTTGGTTTCAAGCTGCCTTCAGTCAACAACGTGCTCTTCATTCACATAGAGGACGTTTGGTTTTGTGAAGTAAAGCGTCGGTTACTCGACCAGAAATGTGAGTATGTGGGCACTTCCACATGCGACTTACAGTTCTGCAGCATGAAAAGTAAGAACAACAATAGGCAGCAATCACTATTCCGCTGATTGGTACACCATCTCTGATTGGTGATCTCAAACTACTGTTGTGTTTGAGAACTGTAACAGAATAATTTACTGGCTTATCTTATCAAGATTCTCCCTTTCTCGGATTATTTTTCTCTCAGACATTTGTCAGTAAAAACATTACTCTTAGTGTCTCATTTCACTTATTAACGTATTGCCAACACCTACCATGCGCATCCGTGCTGCTTGGCATATTTGGAAAGTGACGTGGTTAAAATACAGTTATTGGCCGGTCCACTCATTCTACCCGTGGCATTTTGGGGACGATGGTGCTTGAATGTGGCACTTACCTATTTGTCTCATTCTCTTTCGTTTTCCATGACTTTTTTCAAAGCTGCCCTCACAATGACTTAGCGGTCAAAAGTGCCACGAGGTTTCCGGTGTGTGATGATCTTTCTGGACTCGCAGCTAACGCGATACCGTCCCCCATTCAATGTCGAGTCGTAAAGTAGCTTGTTGAGTTTGAGAATTTTGTCACCTGTTCAGCTACTTTATGTTGTGGGGTTTTGCACCTGGTTAATGCCAGTCGTGATAAACTTTCAATTTCGTGTACTTTGTGGAATACTTGACACCCGCCCAGATTAAGAAGTTGAACCAACAGTTTTTTCATAGGTTCCTCCTGGTTTGCTGGGCTACCAATTTTGTGGTCACGCTGTGATCGTAAACTGTCTCTGAGGCATGGGTCAGCTCTGCTTTTACAGTTCAAGCGGTCCACTTTTATTATTGTCTGTCAGGGGCACGTGTAACCCGAGACGCATCACAAACGCTATTTTTATCTTGTCCACTTAACTTCATTGCACCTTGTTTTCTTTTACCTTCGGCTAAATGTTATGGTGAACGGTGACTCGAGCCACAGTAGAACCTAGTAGGGCTAATGTGTATTTGTTTATACGTGTGTGTGTAGATCCTTCAGTGAGGCGAGGTACTCTCATATTCTAGTCAGCTCATAAGCATATCAACGAATCAATGTATTGTTTTGTCAGTAAACTTATCTGATGACTTGTGGTTTCGAATGGGCGCTTGTAGGTGGTCCTAGTTTCTAATCAATGCCTTTCACGTCCTGCAGTTAGTTCAAATTTGGATAGATGTTTGAAAAAATACCCGATGTTTAGTTATATCTCCGCACCATGCCCAGTTATCTACATCCATACCCATACTCAGTTGGTTGAATCCGAAACTGTGAACTAAGACTGAACCAATCCTCATCTAAGCCAGTTTTATTGATGAAAAGCTCATAAAGTTTGTTTTGGTCCTTGGGGTACGCTGCGGTGTGATATCAAGAACTCCGTAGCTCTTTCCCGTTGCAAAATTCTTATTGCTTTTCGAAACATAATTTTTAGAACATTATTCATTATGCTCTTAGTTCCCCACTGTAACTAGCCCATCTGTTCAGGCACATTATTTGGGTTCGCATTAAATGGAGTTGAGTTTCTACAGCTAAAATAGTGCAATTCACTTCTCAACTTCCTTCTCTAACTCATGACTTTTATCGTAGGATTACGAAATTCATATGCCCTTGACTCCATTGCTCCATAGCTTCTGGCGGCAAGTGAATTTTTAGGAATGAAACCGATATAGGATAGAAGTAGCTACTCTACGATCTGAAAATCTTACTGAGGTATGACTTCACAAAAACCCTTCGAAGCATACCTTTTTAAAGAAAGGACTCAGAGTTATTGGTGAGCATAGTTAGACGGACAAGTCAGTTGTAGAAGAGCATTATAAATGACTTGATTTAGATTCCTTCACCGTTCAGGTCTTGGGGAAGGGCTACGGTAATGTTTCGGACTTACAGACAAAAAAGTTTTCTTTTAGATAGAAATCTGCCTTGAACTTGAAGATGGGACATGCAAGAGATCCCGAGACAAGAGCATACATTCCGACCACCCTAGTTCCTAGCTGTCTAATTAATGTTAACAGCGAAACGCTGATGAAAATATCGGTTGTGATTTTGTTACTTTGAAGTGATTGTTGACTGCACATGTGACAGTCGGATAGATTCGGCTTCTTCAGCTGGAAGGGATCCATTCTGCTACACCCAGTTCCCCTCCAACTTTTTAAATCCTTTTTTCAGTTCGTAACCTCGCACTTCTATGCCTCGTTAGTCCTCTGTGTTCCATCTTACTTTGAACTTTTGGTTGGTCATCCTGAAAGGTCTTGTTATCACACTTTCTGAGTAACCCCGTAAGTTAATCAAGTCTGCAGACCTGGAGTATTCACTACTGGGAATGCCTTCATTAAATCATTGTAATACCGGACATTTGGCGGTTTCAGTGCCGAAACCTGAGCACACTTCGTTTCATCTTATTGCTTCAGGAATCTAACTAAACTAAAGTGTAGTGAGTGTCAAGAGGTGTTGTTTCAATTACCCAAAGACCAGTGACATTCGTCTAAGTGTAACTTTCAACCCGCACACGTATAAGACGCAGCTATCCATGTCTTCAAGAGAAAGAAAGCAGATGATGAAAATTGAGTAGCACCGTGACTGGTAAAACATCCCATGACATACGTGCAGTTGCTGGGCCGTATAGTAAAGAACTTAGTTTTTGTCTCCCAAAATCTTAAGGACCTCCCTTGGTTGCGGCACTTTTTAGATATTCCGCAGCACACTATTCTTGGAATACATATATAGTAGGCATCTAAGTAATAATGGAAAATATTTCTCTCACCTCGAGTGACCTTCATCACAACCTTCCTGAAGAAAGCCACCTGCGGTGACGTTGTTTTTCTCAATCCGTTTATCAATAACATATTAAACCCGATGCCCAAACTGTTTGACTTCATTCGTGCCAAATTTGTTACGGACCTCTAACAATGCTTTCTCCCTTCCTACCCTTATTTCTTCTGACGGACACGCATTGTCCTCAACGGAACAACGAACGTGCTGACACTTTTTACACTATTACTAAATGCGACTGAAGTAATCCTAATGGAATCAGTTTCACAAACTTGTATGTAGGACAGTGTTTTCCTCGGGCAATTTTCACTGGAGCAGTCGAAAGCGTTAATACGCCCGATCTTTGGCCCGGTAAATTTCTCTGCGTATGACCACGTGCGTACTATGGAACGAAGATGTAAGAAGGAAAACGGGTCGATTGCGAACCTGACCACAAAACGGAAGATCTATAACTGTACTGTGTGCTAATCCGTCATTATCATTGCTACACTGACAATGCTAATCTGAAAACCAAGTATTCCCGCCCACATTGAGGCGGACGCCAATGTCTCAAGCAACCATTTTGGCATACCGTAACAACCGGTGCATATCAATTAAATAAATTAAATAAATAAATAATAAATAAATAAATAAGATAAATTAAATTAAATATTTCCGAACACCCGTGTGGAATTCATCTGGTGATGGTTAAGCAGATGATATGCGATCGCAGAAGCCGGTGAACTGTGTGACGGTTGTCGTTTGCACGCGTGTATTGGCCTATACTTCCACATGCTTCATAGTCCATGCTGCTCTGTTGAGACCTGTATAAGCTGGACTCCGTTTGTAGGGTCTCAAAAATCGTTTCCTTATAACATTTGTGATTAATTACTTCCCTGGTTCCGAAAAGATTTCAACATCGGAACACTTGTACCTCTTATCCGCAGTCTTTGACTGTATGATGCGATCAGTCGACGATTAATTTATTCTGGTTTATGTAGAAACCATTGTTTCACTGATTTGGTCAACGTAGGCGGGATACAATATAATAAAACACGGTGGGTGTATTCTACCTAATCGCCTCGCTCTCCTACTATTCTTGACTAATAACTGTTCTTACTGTTACTTGATATTCGTGCCGGCCTAAGATGAGAATTCATCGGAAACAGTCCCGTTCACTGGAAAAAAGGTTTTGCACGATTTCTACGGGGATTTTCAATTCTTCGAAACATACCAAGGACCCATCGGCGGTTGAACAACGCAAGCGGTACTTGAAGTTTGACACGAAACTTGCGGAGGCAGAAACAAATGTTCTGTTGCTATCCAAATGTATTGGTAAGAATGAATACCGCTCAATTTATTGAAGGTCGCTTCGTCGTAACCGAATTCAGGCAACCAGTAAGTCACTGAAACGATATGTACGGAATGTGAAGGAGACGTACTACTCGACTAGCTGAATTCGAACCTAGTCAAGCTCAGCGTTACCATGGAATCCAGGGCCTATAAGAATTGGAAAGAAGCACCCTCGAATACTTTGTGCAGATCATGGGAGGGTCAAAGTGGAAAAACCTACTCCTGAGAGTCAATCCAAAGAAACCGCGGATGCAATCCCATAATCAACCAGAGCGGTATGTTCATAAATTTTGCTTTCTGTCATTGAATAAAACGCTTACTGAAATCTTGTCACTTGGTCCAAAATTCTGTTGCCCCGACGGTAAGTGTAGACAGCTTGACCTTGAGGTCCAGATTGCAAACTGTAACAATCAGTTACTGGAGCTATGTTCGTCTTCCGAATTGAAATATGAACGTTTCAATTCCACTCGTTAATGTTTGCTACAGATACGTGGGTCGCCGAACCTCAACTTGTGGATCACTCACAGTCTCATTTGGTGGAGCTTACTGCATCAAAAAACGACCACCTGATTATGTTATCAAGACCAGACAGGGATCTGGAATTGTTTTGCTGATTAAGAAAGACTGCGTTTCAAGAATGAAGGGCATGTTGTCCGATAAAACGAAATTTCCGGAAGAGAAATTGGAGAAAAATAAGACGGTGGTCGTTGAAGAGTGGTTTCGAAGGCGTCTACGACGGTTGAGACAAACTAACACCACTGTACGGGCTGCGAAAGGTACACAAGGACGAAGCACCGTTTAGACCGATACTGCCCCTTCAAGCAACACCGCTGTCAGCGTTGCGAAAAGGTGGGCCACAAAGACGGTTATTGTCAATCACGTACGCCGGGCAGTCAACGCACAACGAAGAAGCGGCCACGCCCACCTCACTCCAAACCAAGTACCAGGTCCAACGGCTTATTTGCCTCTTTCAAAGTCGAAGTCGTCTCACGCGGGAAGTTTGTATCCGTACTGATCAACGGACACTCAGCTCGTCTCCAGCTCGACACTGCATCCGATATTACAATCATCTCCAATCGCTTGTGGAAAGAAATTGGCCGCCCGCCAGTCCAGCTGACATCCCTTTTTGCCACCAGTGCCTGTGGTGGTACGGTGCAATTAACTGGGCAATTGCATTGGCGTGTCAGCCTCAAGAACAAGACCGTTGATGGAGTCTGTTGCCTCTCCGATGCAAATCTCAATCTACTTGGTCTCGACTGGCTTGAACAACTCGGCCTGACAGAATTATCAATCACACATATTTGCAATCGATTACAGTCCTCCACAGCAAAGCCACCGTACCACCCACCATCGAACAGCCAAGTGGAGCGCTTCGTCGACACATTCAAGAGAGCACGTATGAAATATCGTGGGGAGGGACTGACCGAAGAAGTGCTGCAAAGATCCTTGCTCACTTACAGAACTACCCCGAATCCGGCGATTCCCGGTGAACTTTCACCCACCGAAGTTCTCATGGGCCGCGAGCTGAGGACGACATTCGACGCCATTTTGCCATTAGAAAAACTCCCCGAAGATAAGTAGCTGCTACCCCGACGTAGATTTGCCGTCGGCGATCTAGTTTACGCAAGAGATTATCGGCCATGTGACTCCCACTGGATAGCAGCGACGGTCAAGCATCGGAGCGGCTCGGTCCTCTACGACGTCAACGCCGGAGGCGACATATGGGTGCGCCACGCTAACCAACTTTGCCCACGCTATTCCACAAAAGCTGGGCAAGTAGAGAACCAGATGCCACTGGACTTACTTCTCGACACATTCGAAATCAAGCGCCGAACACAGCAAGTTCCCGCGACCGTTACCCCAGCGACCTCAACGCCGAAACCGAACAGGGAGCTGACTGCTTTGCAACCAAGACGATGGACGGACCGAAAACGCAAGTTCACTTGTCCAATACAGCTCGACCCACGAAAACGGCGGTACCAATAAGTCTCAACAGGAAAGATGTTGAGAAAAGCACTTTTTCTCCAAAAAACTCGCTATATTTCCCAAGGGAAATAGATGCTTCAATTTTGAGAACTCGAATGTCCGCCATGATTCTGGAAGATTCGAGCTCGCGCTTGCTTCCGATTGGCCCGTTCAGTGTCCTAGGACCAAGGCCACCGAAAACCTATAAATACAGCCGTTTTGAGCCACTGTTTCACCTTCGGGCTGAGCAGCAAATAAAGCTCGTTTGAAGGCCGTCTTTTTCCTTTCTTGTTGGGAGGTTCTGAGTTGCGAGAGTTGGGTCCGAGTACTCGCGTTCTGATTATTGGCGATATCGTTGCGTTTCATTCGTGATCGAGGTACTGCTCGCGGTCTTCCTGTCCGTTCTTGTCTTCCTCTCTCAAGGGGTCGTAACACAGAGGACATTACCACATCCATTCTGACCCACCTGGTTCACTGTGACCGACACAGACACGGAGAGGGCGTTTCGCACTGTCTACCGTGCTTCGGTCTCCGCCTCATGGAAGATAAATTAGTGCATGTTTTTTGTAACCGAAGCGATCGCATTCTGATTAGGCCACCCGGATTTGCGTTCAAAAACAGTTCGTCCACGCGTTGAGATTACCCTAGCCAAACACGTACACTCAACCCACGTGACAATTTGATCCTGTCCTCCCAACTCACCACAATTAACATTGAGTTCCTAAAACCCTCCTCCACCATGAGCATAACCACAACGAAGTCGTGGTTGTGCTTTGCCAAGTCGCCTTGCTCATACTATTTTTGGTCAATAACTTCCTGACTGTTACTTGAGTTGATATGTATTCGTACCAACCCAAGATGAAAATTCATCGGAAACAGTACTGTTCGGTGAAACCAAAATTGTTTCACTTCTGCAGGTATCTTCAACTAAACAATAATGTTCTCAGAACGCATTTATTATTACCTCACTGATTTAATGTATTCTGTTAATTTTATCCACCAGTAAAAGGGCTGACAAATGTATTGCTTAAAAAAAGTTTTTATACTAGTCCTGCGCTATCTAGAAGTATGCGTCCAGCTCTGTGTTTACAGAATATGTGCGTTGTGTGCTCACCAACTACTCCCCTTTAATGCCGGCAGTGTATTTTCTAATCGGTACTACTCGGCTACCATTGTTTCAATAGGCTTCGCACTAGAACCTTTGGTTTTCGCTTCATTCTTGTTTGACCTCACATAATTTGACAATTTACTGTTAGTAACATGCTGGTAATACTAAAAGTTAGGGTGTAAACAGTGTCTGCAAGCGAGGAGATGCAGATAAACTTGAGTGTACTACAGAACCATGCTGAAGATAGTCAGTTTCCGTTTGCCGCAAGCATGAAACAACATAACTTCGGCTTGCCAACGTGGTCAATGACTTCCCTTGCTGTTACTTGTGATATATATTTGTACCAGCCTAAAATGAGAATGAATGGAAAACAGTTCTGTTTGCTTTTTAAAGAATAAGACATTACTTTCTATCATACTGCTTCTATTTTCCCGATTATGGTTCATGACGTTGTCCATAACCATTTCAGTACCTTTGTGTTTGTTGCTTCCGAGAATTTTCTGAGGCAATGCTTGAAAAATCCACACTACCGGTGTGCCTTCTTCATAGTTTCTGCTTGGGCTGCGCTAATCGTACTCACCACACACATTCATTTCGGGTGTTCTCGTTAATGATGTGATGGAATGCGTTTTTCTCACTGATTGTTTGCTAATATGCAAACGGCCAATTCGAGTCGTTATCTGGATAGTGATATTGTGTTAATGTATCGACGATATGCGCTCTGCCAGTGGGTTCGCTAGTTTGGTCTGAGCGCTTAGATTCTGTTCACACTTTACAAGATGACTGTCCACTGCTGACTACGTCCTATGACAGACTTCGTCTGTTGAGTACTATTTGCAATCAGTAAGCTGTCGTCAATAGATTTTGCACGTTACGCACAATAAACGTTGTGAATAAGGGGATTTTGTGCCGTCCGCTAAGGTACTTAACAGAACTTTCATGTGAGCCTTATTGGCGACATTGTACTTTTTGCGTCTTTTATTAATGCACGTTTTTTTAATAATGGTGTATTAGGTTGCATTGAGCTATTTTGCCTTCATATCCGTGCTCTACTTGCATGTTTGCAGGCCACCGCTCAAAACCAACCATGCCTTTTGGGTTACCTTCAGTAGATGAGGGGGTGTTCCCACATGACACCGGCATGTCACATGGCATTACGTCGGTCCATCGTCATCGTCGCCGTAGAAAACGTTTCGCTGGTCAAACTAGCGAGGGTGATAACAGAATGTACCGTAAGTTGTGTTTCTTGTCTCGTGCTAACTCTACTGGCTACTATGTGTATGATTCGTCTACAATTTTCTCGTTATTGTTTGCAGATAGGTTATCTAGATATCTGTTGATTTTCCTTCGAAAAAATCGGTTGGCTACATTCCAGTTACGTTCTGGTTCCTTCGGTTTGCTAAAATTGCGAGATGCTTTCAATCCGAACCTTAATGTCAAGTGCGGATCCGACAGTTTTTCCTGTTTAAATAAACTGACAGTAACATACTTGCTGATTTCTTCCAACCTCTGTTCTTCTTCTCGAGAGTAGGATATCCCCACCATGGGAATTTACTCTTTACATGGCGACCGTCTGGTTGGTAAGTGTGTTGATTACCATCCATCCGTGCCTGTTCATACTCGTAGTGATTGACGACAAATTGTATTCGAATAGCGCGCACCCATGTTTACCGAACTTCGCATTTCAAACGGGAATGTTTGGTTTTAGATAATGTTTTCTTTACAGTTTTTGTATACGCGTTTAACAATTTCAGCCGACTAAATAGAATTGAATACTTTTCTCAGCCACCTCCAGACAGCCGACTATCAAAACCTTTGGAGATTTAATCTTGAATTTTGTTGTCAGCGTTTGCCCACATCCATTCATTAAGGAGATTCAAGGCGAACGTCATATGATGTTTGAACTGAACATGTGTGACTCTGAGATTCCAACGGACTATGTTGGTGGAGCATTGTACACCAAACTTATGTTTACCTTCTTCCTTCCAGATTTCTTTGTTTCCGCTCTTCGAAACCTTGGCAGTCTCCTGGCGTTTAGCCGACATATGAACGCGAGTTTTGTAACATCAAATTTCGCTGTGCTTGATCAAGTTCATCGGGGATGGGTTGGGGTAAAAGTGGTTTACAGAGTGGAACCAAACTTCTACCTCGTAGACTTTGATATCATGCTACTCCAGTTTCATGGCTTATCCTCACAAGGAAGAGCGGATACCGTAGAGCGCTGATGAAAGCTGCTCCGACATAAGGGTTTCGCTAATTAGGTCTCACCCTCTCTTCTCCAAGATCACCAATCGAAGCTTCGTATGACGGACGCGCCAGCACCAGCCACTGGCGTATCGGTGTTCACTGTAAGAACACGGAACAACAGTATCGAATACTGGAGAATTCCGGCCGTCATTATCGTGCATATCAGTCATTTTATTATTTTTCCCACTTACTATGCCATTCTCTTAGTTGACCTGTCAGCTTTCTGTATATAGTTTTTTGGCCACATCATTGTTCCGTAATTCATTTTCAATGCCCCCAGCAACGGATCCGAGTGAACACGTGATGTTTCTATTGGGCGAATGTGATGGGGAGGAGGACGAACCTCATCACTTATTTTGCGAACTAGATGAAATATGGCATGATCCAGTGACTGCCGTTGAAACCGAATGGCGTGAGGCTGCTAGGTGAGACTCATGTTTTACTTGAAACTCATTGCTCCGTGTTCATTTTAGCTGTCGTTAGAGGATTCACCAGTCTGGTATAAATTGTTATTTGCAGACGTTGTACACAACACATTTCATTTTATCCACACTGTTACCTCAGCATTCAACCATAGAGTCTGACTCTACTCGCCTGGTTTGGTTTTGCGTCTATCGGTTTGACTTGAACTGTTTACGGTTCTCGATACTGCGACACAGATTCTTCTGTGTATTTCGAACGACGGAGTGTTTTTCCCCCGTTTATATGGTTGCAAGTCCCCACCATTGACTTTCTGCCCTTCTCACTGTCAACTCTTTAAACGTCGGAACCGTGGATTTTCAGTTTTACTTTTGTTTTGGTCAAAACTCAATAACGGTTGAACTTCCAATTTATCTGCACATGCATGGCGACATAGCTCAGATGGTCATGTTCACATATCCTGGGAAGTCCCTGTAGTAATCTAAGTTCGCCTGCTTTTGAAGGACCTTCCTGTTTTTCACTTTTTACCAATTTCCATTCTTTCGTATGTTCTAAAGTGCGTTTGATTTTCGCTTGTCTTTCGTGGGGTCACATGGTCCATAAACTTGATTTACTGACAAATGCAACAGTGACAGTTTTTGCAGTGCCGAAATACATAAACTTTGACGATTGACGAAGTTGGTCGTTCACCCAAGATTTTACACAATCAGTGAGAAACTTTCCGCCTCCGCCCTGTGTAGACGATTTGCCGTTCATAAACCATGATGCAATGCTTTTTTCACCGTCCTCTTGGTTTCTTTCTGTTTGTTACAATGACTTCGATTTCGATCGAGAAATTAGCCGGAATTAGTGCCACTCTGCTATCCTTCTGCTGAATAACTCTTGCAGCTGATAGCATTCAAAGAGGTTTGTAACCTATTTAGTCTGACATTTTTCAAACTTCCTGAGTTTAACTTCTGGTCTTACCGAACTGTTGGATCAATTTTCCCTGGTTCTTTTGCAGTGAACACAGGTACACGTTGAAACACCTTTCACATTTGTTGTTCAACACTAAACTGTGACAATTGACTTCAACTCCTGATTACAGTCGGATGGGCACAAATATCACCCAAAGGCGATCTTATTCATGAGGGGCTGTCGATAGCTCACCAGCTCTCCCTAAATATTTTTGCTACCGCGGCTTGTCAACAAGTCAAACAGCTTGCAAGTCATTTGCTACTCCAAACTCCATTAGGATTCAGGAAGTGCAGCTGCTAATGAAAGTGACTTACATATCTTTCGGCAACCTCAGCAGTCACTATCTAGTGGTCTGATAGCTAAGTGCCTGGATCAGCATTCGAGCGTTTCTTCACGAGTCGTGGCTTTAATTCCCCTGCGTGCATGGTGTCGATGGGAACCATTGGGGTCGAATCAGGCGTCCCCTTCCCTGCTTGATTGGATCCCACTGTGCAGTTGCGTGTGCGCTGTCGCTCTCGACACATCCGTTAAAGCCTGTCGGCGCAACTGAAGAGAAAATTGTCTGTACGTTATATCGACTAACATTGTAGCAGACAGTAGTTCAGATGCTACTAGGAGCGCGTTGTACGACGTCCTCGTCGACCTTCTGAAGCAGGCTAAACATCATCGTACTATCCGGCGATATGAGAATTTAACTTGATCGTCTTTCTCCAAATGAGAAGCAGCTAGGTGGTATGTTTCGTATCTAAACGCAATGCGTTGACAATTATGAAGGGTTGCTGTGTGTGTGCACATCTCACGATATCTCTTGCAAACACCGCATTCAAACACATGGAGACCGCTCTTCATACCTCATCCATAGACACGAATCAACCATGTAGCAGTCAGTCGTCGGTGGTTCTACTCTGTTAAAGACTATTGTGAATTTTGAATTGGTTACATTGACTCGGTTCGTATTCTTGTGCCCGCCCGTTTTGTGTGATCATTTGGTCACAGATCACACACTGGCGATTTCAAGACAAATAACCAGTATTTCGTCAGAGAGGGTGTAAAGAACGCTTACCTGGAGGCCCGTACTAACAAGTTACTCATTCTGAGTAGGAATAAAGAACCTAGTGAACACTGGAAACAAATCGTAGCACCTCTGAAGAGATATGTTCCGAATAGGTTGTTCACTTTTGACGGAACTTGATCTCTGTCACGTCGATGAACCTCATGCACAAACGTCGCTCGATCTCACCTGACTTTTGAATATGACAACCACCGTCGAGAACTTAGACGCCTGCTGACTAAGCTTGCGCAAAGACCGTGAACACCACTTAGTCAAACAGTCGAAAGAGATATAATTTATCTGAGTTTAGCAGCCATTCTTCTCTGTTCCTTGGTTATACTGACGGTCGCGTCGGTGTTAATGTGGTCATACGTCAATAGGATGGTTCACCTATCACCAGTCAGTCGCGTCGACTTGGCAGGTACGCTGAATGTTTTGAGGAACAGTTTTGTTGGCATCAACCGGACCATGTAAACGACGGGATTCGAATGGTCAGCTACCGCTCTTAGACAGTAGCAGAAGTTGCCCGAAGGTTGAGTTACTGAACCAAGGCTCCTGGAACTTCTTTTCTCTTTTCAAAGATGATGGAGGGAAGCTGATATCAGGCTTGATTAAACTTCTTTAGGTGGTTTAGAAGGCTGAAGGGGTTACCTCGTGATTGGTGCTTTTCAACAGTGCGCCCTGATTCTGTGTGACAGCCACAGGGAGGTCACTCTAGTGTCTGTTGTGTCCAAGTTACCAAGTGGCTTTGTTTTAAGCTGGTTCACTAATCCCAAAGAAAGTCAGATACGTGAAGAACGGACAGAGTTCCAATCTGGTCAAGGATACATTGGCCACACTTTTACCCTGTGATGAGCTGTGAAACGTGGGCACTTTTATGGGCCTCCGACGGTCATGATGTTTTCGACTACCTTCACTTTTGTTGCCGGTAAAGTTCTCTACAATCGTCTCCTCCGTAAATGAGCTCCAACGAAATACGTGGATCTGTTTGGTTCACTATACTCTCAGTCTGAAAGCGAGATGCCAGTTTACTTATAACTGTCTTTGTGTTCACCACTTCTAGTGGTGTTCATCAGGGGTGTTTGTTGTCTCCCTCTCTATTGAGTATTGCCATGGGCAGCATTCCGGAAGATGCACCTAAGGAATCCAGTGATCTTCATGTTGACGTTCTTCCTGACACTAACTTGACCGACATGATGTGTGCTGATGGCTGCTATGTTTCGCTCCTCTAGTGAAAGCATGCAGACCATGCTGAACAAAGTAAATGATCGGATTGATCTGTGCAAAATGCGCCTTGCAGTTTCCAAGTACAGAGCGCTGCTTTAGAACTTAAGCATCCTCACTGACACGTTCTCTGATGTGAGTGGTTTACTTGGGACTATGAAGCGTTTTACCTACCTGGATAGCCTTATTTTGTCAGTTCACAGTATTAGTGATGGGATATCAGTGAGATTAACAATGGCCTACGCTGCCTTTGTCATCCTGCATCATCTTTGGTATCAAAACGATGTCTGGTTGCAGCTGGATGGAGTGGTTTCTGGTGTTTGTGTGCATTCTCTCTTACCGTATGGTGTGGGAACAGGATTCATTTGCTACGAAGATATGAACAAGTTTGATCTGATCCACGATCGTTGTCTCTGCTACTTAGCCCACACCAAATAATGGTCGCGCGAGTTGGGCGATCACTCATCAATACTTATTTCTTAACTCTCGAGATACGCAGTTGATTATTCGACTAACTGGAATGCACAGCGATGGCTGCGTCTCGGGCTCTGCGTGCCGGCTGATCGTTCACCACATCATACAATACCTACTGAGACTACCAGCACTTGGGTAACACTGCATGGTGTTGTGGCAACAATGTGGTTACGAATTGTGAAGACCTTGACTAGTTCTTCGAGTAAAATGGATGGGTGCCACCTACTCTATGACCACATCTATCAGAGGTAGACAATTATCTGGACTCTATATATGCGGTGTACATACAACATAAATATTCGTCTATTTTTGACAGGTGTGGTCATTTCTGATGTAGAAAAGCTTGGTATTGTCTGACTGGTTTATGTGCTGGTTGCTTCGGGGTACCCTACGAGTTGCACACAGGAGATTGACTGTTCGTCACTCCTATTCTGTGAAGTCGTACAACTTTGAGTCGTTATGCGCTAACTTTTGTAGCCTACTAGATGTTTAAGAAGCGGTGACAAGTGTTTTCATTCGTCCATCGTTGTCTCGTGCATCAAACTGGTTGTTGTTTTGTACAACAATTTCAGCAAAATCCATCAGTGAACTTCTGACTGACCCGTGTGTTTGTGGCTTGTTTTCGTTCCCGTTTTCACGCTGGCTCACTTCATTCACTTTTTTACTCAATTGGTTTTACATTTGCTTTATGTGTTCAATTGAAGCGCAACTCTTTTTCGGGTATGTATAGATGGATAAAGTTCGAAGAGGCTGTGGAAGAAAACGGCGAACGTTGGTCTAAACCCCATGTGGCCACTTTGCCGCTCTTCTCTCTGTTCGAACTGCGCAATTGCCTCACCAATGCAGTGATCATGCTGAATTTGGAGGCCTATTCAATGGAACAGGTTGCTGGTAGGCTGTCTTGTTGTATCTGTTGCTTTTTATTGATTGCCACACTGGATTTACTTTCAGTCGGAAACGTATCGTTCACGCAAGTCGCCACCGAAGTGTGCTACCAGACGGGCCTTTGAGTTAGCTGTATTTGTTTGTTTGCCCAATACGACCTTTCAGCAAGCCCTGAGGGCTGAGACACTTTCTGGAATCGATGGTTTACTGTGTCTCATTTTCATTACACAGAAGACCGAATCCAAAACTTGTAACGAGCAATGCTGCTTATTTTGACTAGTTGTGTGGAGCGTTGAACTTGGTCAGCTTAGATCAACCAAACAATAATGTTGTCAGCAACCATGATATATAGTGGTAGATTTTTGCAAGCGATACTTCCTACAGAAATGACTTCAATCTTGTGAAGTCCTGGTCGACAGTTCATGCCTGGGGGAAATTTTTTTCAACAGGCTCTTACGCAGACGGATTTTCATTATGCATCCGTACATGGAACGTTCTGCGTATTTCCGTCCATAGTGAGTGATGCCATCTTACTCAGCCACCTTATACGTGTGAGGGGATGACAGTTGATGCAGCTGAATATGCAATGTATTCGATAATATTACGCACATTTCGAGGAATTCGGTTTCAAGCCAACACTCCACGAGTGGTCTCATTCTCATTCGGAGATAGGATGTGAACGAGATTTCAACCGACAACTTTTGCTTGACAAACCTTAATCATAGAAAGCCAGTCAAGTGAGCATTGTTTGCGATGGGTGTATAGGCTTCTACGTCCTGTTAGTTGGTATCAACACAGCCAGCACAAATTGTAAACCCGAAACGAACCGTGGCTATGCAAAATGGGCGTTAACAAAACACACCAGTAGAATGAATTAGATTTTGAGTGGCGATTGCAACTAAGACAGCATCCGGGAGCCCCCATTTGCAAGTGGGTACCTTGTTGACCATACAGTACGAACTGAGTCGATTTGTCTGTGCGCAGCCATTTTAACTGTTCCTTCCAACTTCTTCCATTTTTTGCGTCTGTTGGACTCATTAAGCCTTCAGTTCTGCAAACCTTCCGTCGCATTCAACGTTGGCGGTCGACAGTGCGTTGTACCAAATCGTGCTTCCCCTGTTACTGCTTTTGGCTAGTTGTTACGCACTGTTCAGTCACAAATATCAAGTATGTTTAATTAGGGGAGTACCATTAATCTGTTCCGATGGTGTTTTGACAAATGGAACGGTAAGTGGTCATCACCGCTATGTTATTTGGAAGTTCCTGTGCATGCTTGCTTAAATTGAGTCGGGTTTATATTGACTGGGCTGATGACTTTCTTTGCTATTTACAAAACCACCACCATATCATTTGTTGACAATATGACCGACAGCTTACCGTTCTGTGTACCTCATATATGTATATATTTATATATAATCTGTGTGTAAGCTCTGTCGTAAATGCCTAATCGCTTGCTCCCCACACACAGTCTCCACTCAACACCACACCTCGCACAGCACTTCATCTTATAATCCATACTTGCTTTCTTTGCCCCTTTTTCACATGGGCTGCTGATACACCTGTACAATACCTGTATTGTCAACAAGAATACCGAAGGTTACTAGGTTTTCCCCATAGTATTACTCAAGTTAAAAGTTCTCCAATTCGTCGCGTTTGGAAGCGCCAGTTTTCTCCACCAGTGGTTATTTTGGGTCTACCTTTTTCACAACTACGTTTTTCAGTTGCCATAAACGAACGATTTTCCCGCCACAACTTTTTAAATCCACCTTTTGCACTTTCCACTACACTACAGCCGTGAGGGCTGGTTGCCACGTAGCGACTGCCTCTCTTAAGGCGAAACACCGAACTTGAACTTCGCTGTTGTTTTGGCTTATCAGTTGCGCATATTTTTTGCCACGACCGAGATTTGCGAATGTAGTCGTAGTTTTACTCCCATGCGCGGGAAAAATATGCATTAGTGACGGGCTTCAACAAATGCAAAACCCGAATCCAGCGCCTCCTTTCAAAAATAGGGGCTGGTTGAAACGTCTAATAAATGTACTAACTGCGATCAACTGAGTGTTGTTCAGTTTAAAGTTGATTGCGTCACCAACGTCACTGTACGGATTTAAGGTACATCGAAACGCGGTTGTACTGTAACTTTGATAAACGTCCTATGCATAGGCGCTGCAGGGTGCGACCACTGGGATAAACTGTGTGTGCGTGATGGACTGTTCGTGCTTGGCTGACCGAATGTTGTAGGCAATCTTGGCGATCAACCACTTACATTCTTCATGCGTTATTTTCTGTTTGGCTACTAACTTTTAGGTTTTTCTGTGGACCTGTGTATACACGCTTAAAATCAATTAACATTGCCACATCGGTTCAAATAAACGATTTTAGCCGCGTTAACCGGATTTCCATGCCTAGCCCAGTAAGTCGATACTTTCTGTGTTAACGTTATTTACTGCATATCATCTTTCTTCCCTCCACATGGTCTTAAGAGCACAGGTTTAGTTGATGACAACACATTTTTACAAGACAGCAATACCTCAGTGGTTTTCGCTGATACTAAACTGGCACACAACCGTAAATAAAAAACCAAACCCTGTACAGTAAGGAAGGAGAAAAAGGCGAAGATAGGGACGGTACCTAACTAGTGAAAATAGCCATATATGTATTCAACTATTTAGCATCAAAGCGTCTGCTCCCTGCAAACAAGCAGCCGAGCTGCCAGTGAAAGTAAGACGTCTTGAGTAATATGATGTGATGTTTTTTTGCAAAAAATGAAAGACAGTAAACGTTTGCTGAGGAGTTTACTGGAAATGTGTGCAAATGTTTTTTCTTTTCTTTTTATATATATATCTCATTCCACGGGCATCACGTGTCATACAGGCCGGACTTTTCGTGCATCAAAAAACGTTCATTTCAATGTGACTTAGGGATTAAGATGATTTGCGCTATAATTTGTTTTGATACTTGCGACTTTGTTGACTGGATCAAGCTGTGGGCGGTTGCCATACACATCGTTCACAATATCCGAGTCACCAGCAGTCTGGTTCGTGATAGTGTAGCTTGGTGTTGTATCAGCAAAACCATAAAAGTATGTTGACTATTCACACCGAAACTCACTTTCAAAATGCTCAGAACCGGAATCCCCGAAAGTCTCAACCCAAGGCGCCAGAAGGAAGGAGAATCTAAAAAGTGAATTTGATCGCTGCGTTTGAAGTTGCTGTACAACGGTGCTGCATTCATAAGTTGCAATTGATCTTGGAGAAGGTGTGGTGGGCCCAGCGTTGTCGTGAAACGTTGTAAGCAATAGGATTGGTCAACTGGTAAGCATATTCTGGTGAGTGTTGAGCTTCTGAGGTGTCACATCGCGGAATCGACTTCAGATTTTAACTCTGCGGTTAGGACTTGTTCATCCTAACATGTATAAACAAACACATCATGTTCATCCCCGCTAGCCAGCAGTGGTGGACTGTTTGAAACACAGTTATTATGACCCAGTGGTCAACGATAACGAGAAATGGCTGGTGCACGAATATACGAATCACGGACACGTTGCACAGAACTTCAAAATACCCGAAAACCTCAAAAGAACACAGAAGACCGTGACCTTTAGTCGAGAATGTATTTGCCCTCAAACCAAAGGCAATCTAAGAGATCAGCGTCTCCGTATATATGGTTTTTGAACAGCCTTGGAAGACCCCACTTGCATTAGCACATTAAAAGGGGAATGGACCAATCAGAGACTGAAGGGAAACGTGCGTCAGAATTAGGTTTTAGCCCGTTGTGACGCGGAAAAATAGAATTCAAATTTACAAATTAATTTTCAAAGATATCTCGATAATCAAAACATTCTTGGAAAAAATGGACTTTCCCCAACAACATTCACCAGTAAATTCGGACTAAAATCTAGCCTAGTGAAAACTATTCCTGCTCGTTTCAATTTTGACATCTTTGCATGTACTCCCAGCCATCTCGATTACATAAGGTATCAGAAAGTGTCCACGTTAACCAGATTTTGCTTACATAACGTGACACCCGTTTATTTGGTTAAGGACCCATTGGATTACTTCTAGAGGGTTTCGCTACGGTGACTAAGAAAGTACACCTCAGCGGAGACCAAGTTAATTGGTATTGCCATTGTGCAATCGCATACGTGAATCTGAGTGCTGACCTCGATTGTCGGCCAATCATCAGTCGCTGCCGTTTATACTATAAATTTACATATGTTTATTTTCTCGTTGTTGCAATCCGTATGATCTTTCAGTAACCTGTGATTTTGTTTTCCTACGGCAAAACCGTTCCACGGTCATTTGGTATCACAATTTCTATGCATAAGTCTTCCATTAGACTATTCCGGGATGCAAAGTGGATGGCTACTTTCATACAAATATCTGCGCGCTCATTTCTAACTCAGATTTAACGCCATAGAAGGTTGAAATTGCCACAGACAGGAAAAAACCGATGGCTGGACGTGTGTTGTGTAGATATTAGTTCGTTATTGATTAAGATAAGTGGCTGTATCAGGCGGTGCCTTCGTTCAGCAAAGAATTATACGATTACGGTTTCCTTAGTTTGACAAGAAATATTTGAAAAATCATCCTTAACGGTTAGAATTTTCATAACTCAATGATGTCATCTTGTAATCGCCTTACTGTGTCTCGAAGGCCATCAACCTTTCCAAACAATTTTCGGTTTGACAGATTATTTGTTGCATACAGAGTAAGATATTAGACATTCATAAGTAGTTACTTCAAGTCAGGTTGTTCCTCGAAACCATTTGACCAGTTGGATCACGTTTGTGTGCCGCAGATTTCAATATCTTCCTTTAGACGTCACAAACGAGGTCAGTTAGCGAGGATAGAGCGTTTCTCTGTTAGCCACAGCACACAGTATGTGTATTTCGGATACCTCACTGGATGACTGATAACATTCATGGGGCTTCGTTGATTATAGAAGCATGCCATCGTGCAAACACCGAAGAGAAGTGACCCATTTTGTTCATCTTTTGTGTAAGATAAAGCTTAGTGGCGCGATCGTTGGCCGCAGACTCTCCAGTACAGTTGAAACTGTCTGCAGCGAGTTATCTCATCAGTTGAAAACTACCTAATGTCTTCGACAGACCCTAAGGGTCATTCCCTTAGTTTTTCATCTTTCTGCGTCTAATTACTTATCTGTTTATGTTAAGATGTTAACATTAAGATAACTGCTACTTGAAAAGACTTTTGAACACTGCCCAAACTAACTTTGTAGCGTAGTTAACGGTCCCCAAATCAAGGTTACCAACCAGCAAATAAGACCTGAACAAGGTTCCTGAAGAATCTACAGGTTTTGTCAGTCTCTATCCGTTCTGAACTGCAGGGACTGGTGACATTAGGTTCGTTGAGCTGTCTGCGAGTGTAAAGACAGTTTGACAAACTCTGTCATATCTTTCAGTAGTTTGTCCGGAAACCAATTGATTTTCGGTCAAGCGTAAGTGACCTGACACTCGCTAGCACACACCTCACGTCACGCACGTACACTACTCTCAGACATCCCCCGACCCTCCCTCAGTAGACTGTGATCCGTCTCATCACGAAGCACTCTTACGAACTTATTTACTTTTTTATATTCACGTTGTTTATATATAACCGTCTAATGTGAATGACGGGGAACAGTTGCTGGCAAAGTCATATAAATCCTATGAAGGTTCGGGGGCGTTTTTATGGTTTTTGATCGTTTCTTGTCGGCCCTACGATGAACCAGGTAAATGGCGTTGTAAACTGGTTATTTTTTCTTCCCAACCCCATCTTTTTTGCCCAGATCTTGTTCTGAACGTTTTGATTTCCGAGAATCACCTCCCAGCTGAATTACGTGATCGACTATTGGATGTTCTGCTTCTTCGTCATATTCATTTGCACGATCGTGTTCGTGGTCGCATTGCCACAAACCTACCGTTGATTCGTTCTGTTGCCGATATCGGAAAACGTCAATCATCTAAAGAAGTCGATAAGGGTCAGCGATTACTAATTCTCAGATTGCTTGTTTCGACCACTAATTTCTTTTCTGATAAGCTCACAGCATTCACTCCATGCGACCCATTGATTGTCGCGTGCTACTGTTCTATAAATATGACAAGGTATGAAAATTCAAAGCAATTAGTCCCCTTCGGAGGTTTGAACAAGACAGCCGGGGTACGAAGAGTGGTTGGTGGAAACATTTTCTTTACTTATCATCACTGTGAACTTTCAAGTGGTCTCAATGTGAAACATCACTCATTTATATCCGGGCTTGATCTCCTTTGCTGTTGACTGCTGGACATTCAGTCTGTAAGGTATACCCCTGCTTACTGATCTACAGATGATATTTCCAAGAGTTTACCGATGTTTCTTCATGCCCAATTTTGACTGCGACGTTTGCATCGTGCGCGATTGTCAAGATGCATGTACTAACGTTTCACTAGAAGTGGAACTTTTCAAAGCCATATTTGAAATCTGACTGTTATATCTTTTAGACTGGCACTAGTTATTTGGACGCAGTCTATGCACCCGACTGAATCGTTATACTTAAAACGCCATCTACAGTAACGTGTGTTTACTGCTTATTGCATCGAGTTTCTCGACTGGTAGATTTCGTGATAAATGAATTCGACCTCAAACCAAACAGGGTTAGAATGTTCAATGTCATAAGTAGGCTTACGGTCATTGGTTCGATAGTGTACTCCCAAAGCTCTCGAATCGAGTAGCGCCGTTGACTGCGAACTCAGGAAACGTGGGCCTTCCAGTTTGTTACTGACGCTCTTTTAACCAAAATTCTCTTCCGTGTCTTTCACTTAACGAGGACTACAATTTTTAAAAAGTACGGTTTGATGTACACTTTTGTGTAAAAAAGATAGTCAGAGACAGTTTGTATCATTTGGTCACACATACCAGACGTAAAATCCCCATAAATCTTGCCTGCACTTTTGCATGTGTTCACTTGCTTCTCGATGTCGATCGCCTGAGTGGCTTTTGCTGAATAGCTTCCCTTCTTTGATTTATCAACTTCTATATGTCCTATGCGTCTCTCACCGTTTTGTCTGACTGAGTTTCATGTGCGAAAACTACACAATATAATCAGCTGGCTTCAGAAGGTGATGTGTTTTCGTAGTGGCTTATTGATACCAAGTTGGTGTATCTTTGAACATTGTTCCGTTTACCCCTTTGTGAATGGTGTTGAGAAAGTGAAGCTTGTATACCTGTTTGATATACTTTCATGCATTCAAGAGCGCCATTCCCTTTTAGGGAGTCATCTGCAGTTCTGTAGTCATAGCAACTGTCCGGTCAGCATTGTGGGTTTACATTGAATCGGGCACATTCAGTGGGGTTGAGTGAGAAGTGTTGTGTGTACGTGATCGGTATTCATCGTAGACCACAGAAACAGTGCTTGCCTGGACGTCAGTACCAACAGCAACCAACAACAGATTAATTTATTCGCCCTGGACGGAGACGTTTCGCGTCCATTCTCTTACGTAAATTAGCAACGAATATGGGAAGGGGCAATGCAATTTATATATAATGTACGCACCTGACCTATGTGGGTGTGCACTGCAGATTTGTCTGAGAATTCATGTTTATATCGATCTGTTGGGACCGAATGATCTTTCTTGTACTCATGCTTTTTCAGTCACAATTTAATTAGTAAGTCTGGCCAAGTTTGCGAAAAATTAGGGCTGGTAACAGAGTGAAAGTACGTCCACAAGCCTCGGTACGTGATTAGTCACTTTTTACAACGAAGCGTATTTTCAAATGATACACCTTGTGGAGGTTTAATATCTCTTTAGCATTGCTCTTTATGACCGCTAATTCAGCTGTGTTGGTGTTCTCTTTGGCCTACACACCGTTCTACTTTTTTGCGAGAACTCAGTTTTGGAAGCCTTGGTTTCCGACTCGGCACTATAGGTTCAACCGCGCTTGCGGCTTTTCTGGTCAGTGCAAGTGAGCGACGTATAACCGCCTTCCATTCCATACGTCAAATAACATCGAACTTCAGTCAACTCTGCCAGCTGGATAGCTCACTTCTGACTAGCGGATTTTATTTGCGTTCTCAGTATTCCACGGCTTGAGTGTTTAATGTTTTCTTTTCCACATCACAACGTTTTAGAGCTTACTAGTCAACATTCGCTTGCAAAATTTCCGACTTTCACTGGAATTGACAACCTGGATCCCTCTGTCGCAGCTCATGGAACAGCCGAAGCTCACGCTCACGCAGCCGGTCACTCCGAAGCTTTGTCGGGCAGCTTGCAAGGCAAAGTGAGTAGATTATCGGTTTCGGTCTGGTTTGGCCCACCTGTCGTTTGTGTTTTTCCTGCATTTTCTACCCGCGATCTATACGGGAGGTGAGTTGACGCTGAGGAGAAAATGTCTTTTTTTTTGCTGGAACCACCACAAAACCGCGGTGGAGTTCATGTCTCTCTTGTGAAGAAAATGTTGAGAGAGGAGTCTGTAAGTGAGAGGAGCGCGCTGCTCAGGTTTAAAGACTTCAACCTACGCGGCACATGTTGTTTGCTGCAGTCTACTCCTATAAGCTGTCTATTAGCTGAACATCCTCAGATTGTTCTCTATAATGTTTGTGGTGCTTACGAAACCACGTATGTGTTTCTAGTGTCGTTTGGGACTTATGTATGTTGCTCTTTAGGAAGAATCGGCAGTTTTTCAGTATTCCTTCATCGTATACGAGTATCCTAGTAAGGGTATAGCAGTAGATACTTTTGTTCCATCCTCTCTGTTCTTGCATGTGCTCTTGAATAGCCTGTTTTTCGGGGCGATTTAGTTGCCTCCTTCACTAGGACAATTAGAATTGTTTTTACGGTCCGTTTTGTTACGATCACCTGAGAGAGGAAGGCAAGAACGGACAGGAAGACCGCGAGCAGTACCTCGATCACGAATGAAACGCAACGATATCGCAAACGACACCAATAATCGGAACGCAAGTACTCGGACCCAACTCTCGCAACTTAGAACCTCCCAACAAGAAAGGAAAAAGACGGCCTTCAAACGAGCTTTATTTGCTGCTCAGCCCGAAGGCAAAACAGTGGTTCAAAACGGCTGTATTTATAGGTTTTTGGTGGCCTTGGTCCTAGGACACTGAACGGGCCAATCAGAAGCGAGAGCGCGAACTCGAATCTTCCAGAATCATGGCGGACATTGGAGTTCTCAAAATAGAAGCATCTATTTCCCTTGGGAAATATAGCGAGTTTTTTTTGGAGAAAAAGTGCTTTTCCCAACACGTTTCTAACTGGAACCGTTATTGTCCACCTACTTCGGTTTCTAACGATCCGTGTAACTGTATATGTTGTGCTGGTATACCGATAGTTTCATATCAGTAGCCTGATATGTATCAATCGATATTATGTTATAGTATGTACCAATTATGTCATTATCCTCTGAACAAACTTAGTCGTGGTTTCTGTATACTCTGGAAATGGTGGATACTGTTGCTCAAGCGGTTGACCTTCAGAAAGTTGTGAATAGGTCGGCCAGGCAAATGTCGTTGAAAATTATGGCTTTGTTGTTCTTGCGTTGTTCTATCGATCTCTTCATGAGCAAGTTCCTGCTTCATTTTTTCTGCATTGTTTATCAAACGGAAAACTCCAGCAGTAGGGTTTTGTCTCGCCGTTCCACTTAGATCTTGAAGGAAGTGCAGAAGTGTGAAGTATCAAGGCCTGCGGATAGTCGACACTGCACAATCCACGTGAGATTTGAAACGTGCCGATTCACGGATTCGATTCATTGTGTGATTTACGCTTCGACAAGGTGTAATGAGGTTATCATGTGACTGGTTTCCAAAACTAATTCGTCATGGTCGGTGTCGTTTTTTATTTAAATGTTCTCTGAGAGGCGCGTTATGCTTCGAGTTGACCGCTGCCAACGAAATGAAATCTTGCACTGGGGATTCATTTGGGAAGCTAAATATGAGAAATGTGATCGACCGCAACAAATTGCCTTTCTACTTGGATGATGTAATTGACTGCAATTGACCAACACTTCAGATGCATAATTGGAAACTTTGCTTTGTGTGTATGCATTTGAAAAATTGAGAGTGCTCTCTCAGGCGCACTCATTTTGATGGTCAATCAAAACCAGAACGTGGTACGCTTGACCACTGATTTTTCACTGTATTTGGTTAGAAATACCTTACAGACGATAAATGTACAAACGAGAGCGATTTCCGGTTATAAGAATGAACCTTTTTTCCTTCTGACAATATGCTGTTTCCCACTAACGAAAGTCTGAAAAGCCTTTCGAATTTATAGAAATTGTACCGTGACCCGAATAAAGTGTACAACTCGGATTAACGTTGAGTGTTTGTTTGAAAAGGCATGGAATTTTAACAATGCCGTCTAGTTTCAGGTCGCGATTAGGTGTTACCGACACGGGGAATTTAATGCGGCAGCAATGCAAGGTAACAACAGACATCTGTTACTAGTACCCCGCAAGACGCAGTTTTTGGTAAAGGGTTTGTTACATTCAGTTTGCTTTGGAAAATAATCGTTCGTATGTGAACTTTGATGGTTTTCGTGGCATAATTGACAAGTGTAGCTTACACATCTTGTTATTCGAGAATCGTCACGCTCTGAGTCTGAAACAAGGTGGTGTGCGACTGCCTTCGGACCTTTTCCACACTTTCTAGACCTTTTCAACTCAAGTGCTCATTGCTGGCGATTACCTGCATTTGTCTGATTTACTTGATGCAAATTGCTGTTCGTATCACTATATCCTGACGATTATGTGGCAGCACTTTCCAGCATACCAGGGTTCCTTAGCTGTGTAGCAGGTGAACGTTTCCATAATGAACTCAGGGTTGACTGCGAGTCATTCTATAAAAAAATGGAGCCGTACAATCCTTCATGGATTGACCAACTGTAAGTTGGGCTTGGGTATCGATAACGTGCCAAGAAAAATTCCCAGATGTTGAAAAGGGCAGCAAACGCACAATATATCGCGCTTTCAAATCTGGCGTCGACAAGACTGGATTGGACGCACAGTTTGCTATTAATTCGTTATACTGGCTGCTCAGGGAGTCGCCATGCAGTAAAGAGGATTTCGTTGCTGTCACTGAATGCGCAGGCTTTTTGAGGCGGTCCCACATTTGCCACCGATTGGGAAGTCTTCATTTGGTCTCTGCTGTGACATTTGTCGGCAGATTCAGTGTATACAAACATACTTATTCACTGTTTGTCAGAGAACTTCAAATACCTTCCATTTGTGCATCAGAGTGTAGCGCTCATGTTTTTGCCACAACGAAAGTCGAATTCTGTCCGCAAACAGGTTTACAAACCACTGCTGTCTTTTATCGCTGGTGAAATTAAAAGGATTGCTTTGGAGCTTCTTTAGAGGGTTTTGGCAGAATAACGTCTTACAATTGCAGAAGCCACCCACAAAATCGGGGTGGTACAAATCCTGAATAGGAAGTTTCACAATTTTGTAATTTTATTGTAAAAAAACACCGGAAACCGGAGGAACGGGGCCGGTTTAAGGAAGCGTATTGTTTCATCAGAACAAATACCATTACCTTCACAATAGGCGCTATCAACAAGCTTTTGTCTAAAAAAGGTTGATATTTCTGAACTCGGTCACACTGTTAGCTGGCTCGGTTCTGCATTACTCTGCAAAGACAAAAACAACTGCAGTTCAGCCCCTGAACTGCATGATTGACATTAAGCATGTGATTCCCTCGGACTGACCGACGGACGCTTGTTGATACTCTGACTACAAAGCAGTAGGAAGCTCTTCAGCTCATTTCCAGTAAATGATTGTCGCCGTCGCACTGATGAACATCAGTGAAATACGGATTTTATAAAACAAAGAGAACCTCTTCCATAACAAACCGGCAATCTTGCTATCATCACAAGTCGGTGTTCAGAGATGCGACCTGTGCTGATATCACCAAGGGGCCCTTATGCAGTGTCGCTACGGTAAGTTCAGAGTAAGATAAATCTCTGACGCATTTAAAGGGGAAAACGGGGTTGAGCACATCAAGAAAGGGTGGTATTGCCTCTGGAGTGGGTAGAGAAACCAAGCACCAAAAAGAACTCGGTCGTTTTTATCACACCTGTTCAGATCAACTGATCAGTGTACAGCAACTGCTTTTAGTAGCAAGTTAGTACGAAAAGTAGCCTCTTTTTGAGAAGCACCTGAAGGAAAGATTGGGTAAGCTGAAATATTTATTTGGCTAGACGAGTGAGTAGTGTTCACCCACTAACTATAAGAAGCCACAGCATTATAGGTTAATGACTCCAAACTAAATATAGTTTAGCCGGTGAGGATATGCGCAGCAGTACTCTAAGCGCGTGTCATGTCTGCTTATGTTGCTTCTACATGTCAGACGGCATGTTCCGTGACGAAAGTTTACGATTTCATGGTTGCTAATGGACCAATTTAAATTAAAAGGATGTTCCTGTTGCATTTGGGCGCGTTGGATACGGTTTTTTCCTTGAGAGAAAGTTAATCTAGTGATATTTTTCATCGGATTTCTTATTGTTGTTCAGTAAAACAGATGATTTTTTACTGACCACCATCATTAACATAATCATATGCAGCAATACATCAGTGGCTCTCACTGATGCTTAACCGTCATACAACCATGAAGGAAAAAGCAAACTCCGGTCAGAAGGAAGAAAACAGAACGGGAGGATCTTAACTACTAAAACGTCATGTCTATATTCGGACATTCGACGTCAGCATGCCTACACCTTGCCAACAAATAACGGAGAGTAAGGCATCATCACCAAGACCGCCTACTCACGGCTTTCATTGCGGCGCGACACCATGTGCAGTTACTTCAGAGATAACTCTACCAAACAATGATAATGTTCATGCCCCTGAACCCGATTAACCACCATTTCACCTAACGTCTCCAGCCATCGACTGTGTGAGTGACTAAGTCCCTAGCCCGAGAGACGAACTCGATCTACAGTGGCCAACCTCTTGGTGAACGAATTCACTTCTCTACGCCAGGTTATCATCTGTACACCTCACGCTTTACGTCAGTCGACGGGAGAATACGCAAAAGGTGCGAAAGACGACTAGCTGGTTTTCTTAGTACATGGCCTAGGCATCTAAATCTGCCTTCTACTCTGGTCGGCCTAGTTTCGCTGCCATTAAGTAATGCAACCACATTGTCACATTATGTGCGCTCTCCTTAAATCTCAGTTAGATGTCCTTCTGCCGTCAGAGGTGTCTTAGGCTATGGAATATCGCCCTAGCCTTGAACATGCGTGCTTCTGTTTCATTTCCTACACCGCCGCTGATGCAGCCTCCTAAATACGCAAGCCTGTCAGCAACCTGCATGATTTCATTATGCAACATTAATTCTACGTAATCACAACAGTCTTGTAGAAACACTCGACATTTTGCGACTGCAAAACGCATACCGAAGTACTTAGCAGAGTGTGAAATAGTATTTAATCTTGCTTGTGCTGGCTGAAATTTGTCAAACAGCAACACCCTCTCGTCAGCACAATCAAGATCAGTCAGTTTTCCATCATGTACGAGGTGCACGCTGGCACCTTGTGAGTGCCGCCAACAGTCCTCCATTAGTTCGTCAGTGACAAAATTAAACAAAAACGGTAGTGGACAGCTTTGACGTACACCGCTCGTGATGCTGCAGTTGAAGTGTGGAAATAAAGCATCGGCGGTATGTTCACATACTTGGATGGTACACCCCTGCTTTTAAGCGACTGTGCAAATGTAGACCGAACAACCGAATGGAACGCACCCTTTATGTTTGAGAAATAGGGCACTTGTTAGCCGGTGGTACATATGGCGCTGCTGCGCAACTTGACGAAGATTTAAAAACTGTTCGGAACATCTTCGTCCAGGACTAAATGCGCCTGTTATTGCCTGATGTCTGCCTACTGAGCCGCAGTGAGTCGACAGAGTATAATGGATGCTGGAACCATAAATGACTGGGGTCAAACTAATTCCCGTATGATTTTCGCAGATGCATCAGACACCTTTTTCATCGAACGACTCTAGCCCCAATAAATGCTCTCCGTCGTCCACTCAATTTAAATCAACTAAGTCAGAATCCCTACCGACGCATTCTCACCTTCTTTGGAAGGCGCTGGCAGGAAATTATCTCTGCCAAAAGCTCTATTTGGTTTGGGAGACGAAATGCAATTGCTGACTCCCGTTTTAGTGGGTAGCCCCTAATCTACTGACCAGAGCACTACATTGCAAGTTTGTGACGATGACACAGGAAGGGCGAGCTGCTAGCTAAATTAACCCTCTAAGTGTCCCGCCAAGTGCTCTGCCCCGATTGATATGTATGTAACTCCAAATGTGGCCGTCAACACTTGAAATATAAGTTGATCCACCACGCAAAATACCTCTACAGTAGCATTCGTTGTTTGCATTCGACAACACTATATTATCGTCTTGTTTTCATTAGGAAGGCTCAGTTTACAGACTAGGGATAATCAACTGTGTGCTTTTGGTCCGAGCCACACCAGGAAGTCACCAATTCCATAGACGGACACATGGCCGGCCATCAAATATAACCAAGCCGAAATGAATCATTAGCCTTGTAGTTTTACGTCCCTGGTCAATTGCCCTAGTTTGTCCCGCTCCCAAATCACACGTGTTGCTCTCAAGGTCGCCTGTTTCTCTCCTTCATATCGGGACTGGGTGGCGTTTCTCACATTCAGGCTAACTTGGTCATCTCAACAATGTAAGCGGCCTGTCGAGTTTTTATTATTTAATTGATCTCCGATTAATTTGAGTCATTCAAAATTGATATCACGAGTCTGACAATGGAAGAAAAGTGTTAGGATTGCGACTATCAAATGGTTTCATCATAATCATCATCATCATCATCATCATAGACAGCAATACATCAGTGGTTCACACCAATGCTTAACTGCCACACAACCATGAAGAAAAAGCAAACCCTGTATAGGAAGAGAGAGAGAAGGAAAAAAGAAGGGGACGGAAGGGACCTAACTACTGAAAATGACTACGTCCCTATTCAAACATTCAACATCGACGTGCCTACACCTTGCAAACAAACAACCGAGCTGCAAGTGAGAGTAAGGCGTCATCAGCGAGACAGCTTT